>JAQBSW010002476.1:0-102669 GCA_029291075.1 Eudiplozoon nipponicum | reverse complement strand
TATTTGGTAGAAGAATGTGAAATAATAGGTGCTTTTGCAATGGGTTGCTCATCAGACGTGTGTGTGTAGAATTTAAGGAGGTTTCTGACAGGAGAATTATAAAAATGGCCTTTCGCGGAGTATTTATCATTTAGTTTTCTTGTCTTATCTTTGTATGTGACAATTCGATACTTCTGTTATAGAAATAGTCCGTTATAGGAAGAAAAAATAAATTGACTTTTGTTAGTTTAACGGTAAATTTGAATTATACTACAAATAATTATGAGCACTTGAAAAATCAATTTATTAAACTTTATGAGGCACTGAAGCATGCAATGAGAATGCCAAGTTAAGTATTTAATCTTGATTAAGATAGTTTTATCATACCAGTGTCAAAATATCGGAATTTTCATTTGTTACCTTGACTTTAATAAAAAATAATAGCGAGCAGTTACTAGGTGATTAGATTTTTTAAATACATGTTACAAATATTTAAATCAAGGTTACTTTATATATGCATGTTCCAGTATAAATTAAACATCGTGTAATGTAGAAAAGGAAAATCAATTTAGTTATACCTTTAGTTCATGCCAGCCAGGTTTTTCAACCTGAAATAAGCACCAATCTAAATATATATTCAGTTTTCGTTATAAATTAAGCATCCTGTAAAGTAGAAGGGCAAAGCTCGCAACCTTGATTTACATAATGGGTGACAACGTCTGTGCAATCAATAATCGTTTAACTTGTTACTAGTTACACCACACCTAATATATTTATAAAACCGAAAAATTTAGTTTGTCTGCAGAAAACATTTCAATATTTACAGTTACAATCTGAAATAAAGTTGCGTAATTAATTTATTACTAATAATGTAAACTTTTACGCTTTTTGTAATAAAATATTGATTTTCTAAAATAGAGAAACTTCAAGTTTCTATTATTCTCATTTGCTTGTTCTACAAAAATATGACGAATGAACTCGCCTAACTGAGCCAGAATCGCAAAGCAGTATTTGCAGTTTAATTTAATTAGCAGACATTATGTACGGCTTGCACAATTAATTCTGCTTAGAAGGTAAACAATATTTAAGCTGCCATGGCAACAAGCTTCGAACACTTTTGTTTTCCGGGTGAATGCTTGCATTTTTGAGGATGATGTTCTAATTAGCATCGACTGATGTTTATGCTTCAATTTACACATAATTTGGAGTCAACGGAAAACATTGTTTGAATTCGTTCATTTTAGAGAGTAGTTTACATGCAAGCAAATTCAATTTGTGCAGATAATGCATCGCTTTTCTTTTTTGATGCAAGGGTAACAATCTCGCAATAAGCTTGCATATGTTGAAATCTTCAAGTTAGCCTAAATGAGACCAGTTTGCCTATATCTAGATTTCTGTTATCACACGAGGCTTTTACTTTAACACAATTATCGATTAGTAAAAATATCCTTAGCAGGAGCTGCGATAATCAATTTTCCTGCTCAGACAATTTATTTGTTAATCCACCGGAAAAAATCTGCCATCCATTCTTCATTACGTTGATGCCGATATTAAATAGCATTGTTGACTACAAAAGCCGTCTCACATTATGAAAATTGTACATGTTAGAATAAAATGAGCGTTCCTATGATTTTTTTCGAATTTAAAACGTCATATTTGAAGGCGAGCCTAAGGGATATTCTAATTTTAAAACATCCCCAAACTGTATAAATTCCAATATACTTGCACATATTCACCTGTAAACAGTATGAAAGATCTCTTTTAGAAGTTTTTTCACAGTGAGACTAAGATTTTAAGCCAAAATTAGCAAATCCTCTCAAATCAGTTCAGCTTGCAATTAGTTCTCCTGGCAGATTTATGCCTGCTGCAGTGTCTCTTGGTTAATATTCGTACAACACGGCGTGACCAATTAGCCGATATCGTGGATGCTACAGACCCTGTACAACTTCTGCAGTTCTAACTTTTTACTGGAATCACCTCGGAGGCCTAGTATTCAGGTTAAGAGTGCGCTTTCATTTGACTCACAGCCAAGGCAATTGGCTGATTTGAACTTGCCGCGTTGTAGAATGTACACCAAAGCGTGACAATCTAATAATGAACAGACATATGTCTTCGTTTCTGTAATGAATTCTTGCGCGTATTAAAACACAAATTGCAAGAAATAAAGAATCGGTATCAGTTTCATGATCATCTGTTATTGCATCAAACGGACTCGCCAACAGCATGTTTTTTATTGAAGACCACGGAGACAGTTTTTTAATGATCAGACGTTTACAACCTAATATGAAATTGTGCCTTAAACAGTTGCATAAAGGCCAAACTTGTGTAAAAGCTTTTATGTTATAATAATACTATGTGGTGCTAACTTAACGTTTAGTTGACAAACAGGCCACGAAATTCCTATCCATTTAGGCCCTTTTTCAACAAGTATATCACTGAACATCCTGCACACAATTTATACCTTATTTGAAAACTACAATAGCTATGGCATTCTAAAGTATTCGTTTAAACAATTGATAGACAGACAGACTTTGGAACTCGTTTCACAACAATTCGCGGTCATTTATGCAGCTAGTGCAATCTTGTGCATGATTTTCACAAGTTACAGCAATTTGTTACAGTAAAGTAGAAGTTATGTATAAAGGCAAACATAATATTATTATAATTACTACTATTACTACTACTACTACTACTACTACTACTACTAATAATAATAATAATAATAATAATAATAATATATTATTACTATTATTATTAAATAATAAAAAACCATATGAATAGCAAAATCGATGCACTTCGCAGGATTTGTACCTGTATTCCATATTTTGCCAAATGCTGATTTTTTCTAGATTCACATCAGGACTTCACGGCTTTAAGATCTACTTCCAAAATACTTTAAACTGCTAAAAGAATGGGTTTAGATAAATTGAAACTCGTAAAGCCATAATAAACAGGTTTGTCAAACAGGACTTAGAATTTTGTAAATGTTTTTTTTAATTTTTAGAAAACTAATAAATATTACTTTAAGCTCAAAGTAGCCAGAATTAAAGTTATTTCTAACGTATCAAATATAATCATCGATATTTATTTCGTTTTTAGGTAGACCTAATAAGACAAACACATTCAAGACAACCACAGTTTGAATAAATAGTGCAGAAGCATTAATCAATAGAAGAATCATGCACTCCAGAATCTATATATTATAAATACTCAATAAATTGAAATAACTAAAATAAATTTATATTCTTAATTTCAATTTTTTAACGTCTTTCGGTGTCCAGAGAATTATAATGGAATGGATCAGCCTAAATGTGGACGAAAAATTTTTTAATTTACGTGACTATCAAGACTGAAGAAATTTGTGTCAGCTTAACTGACAGTCCTGGCTCAAACCGCAGTGTTACACTTTAATGAAAACACCGAAAATGATTAGCTCGACTACCATTTTCTCTAGGCGTGTTTTCATTCCGAACAAAGTGTACGTCAATTAAATGAACATCGATTGCGCGAGCAGTGATAACATATACTCTAAGATTGCGATCTTGATATAAACACCTGATCTATTATGTACATACATTTGTTCGTATAAACTAAACATTTCATAGTGTAGAAAAGTCAATTCATCCAGTACATCTAGGGCACCATATAATGTTTTGCTTATACTGACAAATGCAGCAGGGTTGCTCGGTGGTCACAGAAACAAATTCCGGAGCAGACGTGTCCAGATTCCAGCCCTGTCCGCGGCAAAATCTACCCAGTGCATGATGATTTCTCAATATGTTGAAACCGATCAACTGGATAAATTGCCTTTTCTACACTATGCAATGCTTAGTTTATACTGACAAATTTATGTACACAACGGGGCAAGTGTTTATATCAAGATCGCAAACTTGATTAAAGTAATATTTATAACCGCCCGCGCAACCAATGTTCGTTTAATTATATAAATGTTCATTTCAATCTCACTTCAATAATGATAGAATGTGGATGGTTAGTTGGAGCTTTAGGTCTAAAGTGTTTCTGTATAGGCTCTGACTAAAGGAAAGGCTTATCAAGGAACATTAGTTGGTTTATAACTGAAAATTGGGAACAGTTTGTGGCAGGATGATTCAGTAGTTAGAGCAACAGTTTCCGAAGCAGATGTGCCAAAATACGGACCCTGTTCGCTGCAAATTCGGGATAATAAGGACGAATCTGGCTTACTGGATGAATTGCCTTTTCTACGCTATACAATCTAAATAATGGGACTGGAGCTCACATCTGGGAGACAACCTTGATTTAAATAATAAGAGATTATTTGTTGTACAGCATGTACACGGCTAGCAGCATGCATAGGCTACACAGCATTTTTAAAATGTATAAACAGCAGATATTTTACGAGAATGGAATAAACATTTCAGATGGCATTGATAATAACTTTTAGCTAAACGGAAAACAACAAATGACATATTACAGTAAAGCAATTAATCGAATAAACTAGTTTTGGCATTAGTTTAAATTAACTTACAATCTTTTAATATATATAAAACTAAAACTAATCATGCGTTATAAACCTCTTTGTTTATAATAACAGAAAATAGATGGCTGGCTACATGGTGTCAAACAGAATAATCACATTATTTAAATCAAGTTTGTGATCTTGATATAACCACCAATCCTATTGTACGTATTCATTTGTCAGTTTAAACTAAGCAGTATACAATGTTGAAAAGCCTATTCATCCAGTAGACCGGTTTCGTCCTTATTGGGAACTCCTTTGGTACTGACCAGTATTTGCCGCGGATAGGGCTCGAACCTGGTCACGTCTGCTTCGGAGTCTGTTGCTCTAATCACTGAGGCATCCTGCTGCACGCTACACAACATTTTCAATTAGATACCTATTTATGTAATTTTGGTTAGCCTTTCTTCCAGGTGGAATCAATATGACCTCACTTTACGTCTAAAAAGAACAATCTTATGAGTTTTTTTTATTTTGAGATACTTTTTCATTAAAGTCTGTTGCACATCATAATTTAAATGAACAATTTCGACGATATCTAGTTCATTACTCTTTTGCGATTTTCATTGTAGAATTTCCGTTTATTACATTTAGTGGGCTTGTTGCGTCCTAATGGCAAACAAATCTACAATTCCTGCTTGCAGACTTTAAGTGAACACAAATCCATTATATATTTTTAATTGTTGATTGTGGGAAAACCGTTTTTTAAACTTGCTCATATGTTCCAATCACCCGAGCACTTAATAAAAAATAAAAATCAAGTTACAAGCGCTGAACTACAAAAGACCAGCGCAATTTATATAAAAATTGTATAAATTAATATTACCTTGCCTAATTACACATTTACCTTCATTCTTCAAGCACTATTCAGTTAAAAGTTAATACGCATTTCAATCTACTTCAAAAGGTTATTTCTTCACTTTTATATAGATAATAATTTTTTAAACGTTTTATTCTTATATAGCTCACCCATAAATCGTGCAAATCCAAAGTCGCAGAGTTTAACCTCGAATTTTTGATTGATCAGTATGTTTTCCGGTTTAATATCGCGATGAATACACTAAAAAGAAAATAATTTTAAGTGCCATTACACTCGTTAAAATATTTGACATTTTCCGATAAGCAGGAGTAAATTTACAAATAAAGAGACAACGAAAACAACCTTTATTACCGCAAATTGCTTACGAATTATTAGTCTATTACCGAATGGCAACAAATATATTTATGACTTTATAGTTACGCTTTGGTTGAAATGACTATAAAATTAAGTGAATAACGATAAAAAATATAAACATGTAATATATATTCGAAATAACACAGCATGCAGAAAATGAAAATGAAGAGATATTTAAATACTGCATCGTTCACTCATTTACGTGTATTGCCTAAATGCGTAATTTGTTAGTCAAAGTACGTAGGCCGGTCGACCAAACTGTGAATTACCGTAATGAAAAATAATTACAATTTAAACGCCTATATCAAATCACATAACGAGTACATGTCTGCAATTGCGCAACACATTATTGATAACTCGCACGCATGTTCTTTGGTTATTGCTTTTCAGATAATTACCAAACTGCTGCATGATTTCTGAAAACAAAAAAAATATATTCGGGCATGAGGCTTGAGCAGGCGGCGATGAACTAAATGGTTGGATGTATCCCTATTTAACATTGTCTCTCCGCTTTGTTTTCTGTTTATTTTTCCTTTCGAAAATATAAAATTATGTTTATTTTTTGAAATATTTAAGTTATGTTTACAGAAAGAAATTGAGCACAATGAAAGACAAAATATATGTGTAGATTTTCCTATTTTGAGCATTTTCTAATCGCCAACATATTTTTCTTAAATGAAACTCTGCTTAAATCACGCGCGGGGTGGAAATAGTATGACGAGATGAGGCGGTTACTTATGTTTACCGGGATGTAATTCATGATAACGACAGTTTAGTTGAAGTGTTTTTGCTAAGAAAAGTTGAAAGTATTGTCCCGTATCTATTGTTAACTTAATTATGTATAATATAAAAATAACTCTGTGAAGAAGCTTATTTAAACGAGATCAGTTAACGTCAGTCATCTCCGAGATTTCATTGGAAAATAGGCGAATAGACGATGTACTTAATTTGAAAACCGTAGATTCTTTGCATAGCGAAAAATACGTCAATTGTCCATGTCACCTGCATAACACGATATCCAGTCCAAAATGTTGCAACGTCCAAACAATTGAAGATTTTTCATCAGCACTCAATTATCGTAAAATCAGTACATAAATATAAAAATAATTCCTTTGTAGCAGTCTTATTTGCCATTTTGTATGGCAGAGATACAATAACAGCATGCAATGTTATCGAAAGATCAAATTAACCAGTACTCAATTGCTTGTTACAGTTTTTGGTGTCATGTGTTTATCGTTGACAGAGACGACAGAAATTTTTTTACGAAGAATGCGATGTCAATATGTGGACAATGAATGTAGAAAACATTGTTTCACACAATACGGACTGTTTAAACTAACTGGTAATTTACAGATAAAGCTGATATAATTTATAATTCAATTCAACATAGTTTAAAAGGCAACACCAAAAGTTGACTATAAATTCGCTTACACATTTACAAATAACAATTACGCCAACCAAATACTAGTGGACATGCAACCAAAGAAATATCAATCAGCTTTCGAGAAATTGAGACAGGGAACATCGGAAGCAACCATTACGGATGATTTTCTTTAACACAAGTTTGCGAGCTTAAAGCAAACACCAATCTCATTTCATTTAACACCTACGTGTGACTGACGGTAGTTTTGCTATGTTGTTCGACGAATGGTCCAATCCAAATAAATTGGAGTTTACTTGAAGCTCGCTAACTTTATTTAAAGAATTGTTTACCACCACCTGTCCAATCAAATGTTGTTTAATTTTATTACGGGTGCTTGGTCATAATTAACTAGCTTGTATATTCTTTCTGTGGTGAACAAGTATATAAGCGGATATGCTTTAGAAAATACGTACCTAGTAACAAATTAGTTCAAATAGAACCAGAAGGATATGCCAAAGTCAACTAACAAGCAACACATCAGTAGGAGCCGACACTATGCCATATTCACTTTATATAATAGGCCGAGTAATCTAGGCTAGTTGGCCTCTACTCATTTCATGACCAAATATAAAGTGGGTTTATGGTTTATATTTCAGCGCCTACTGATGAGTCGTCAACAAAAACGAAATACAAGTATACATAATATTATAACTTATGCTCATCAAGACTTTGTTATATACTTCTGAGTACACTTTCACTAATTTGTAAAATGGTATGCAATATCTAATACGTAACTTCGTATGGATGCATACTAATTTTACGAAAAAAGTTATGGCAAATCTCAATTTCATTGATTGTTGCGTTGATTACCACGTAATTTGATGAACGAATATCAATCGCGGCTACAGTATATGGTTTTGTTGAAATATTTGGTATTCTTGTAAAATTCCCCATACCTTCAAAATCATTTTCTTGGTACTTTTTTATATGTGTAATGCATATCTTTGGTATGAGTTGAGACTTTGTCTGAAGTTAACTGGATTAACACTTGAATACCCATTCGTATAGTAGATTGTACCGTCCAAATTTCCCACATTGCTTGACCAAATACATGGTGATCATAAGGCGTAGAAACGGCCCTCCTGATTACTACCCTGTCGTCGAACAACATAACAAAATTAGCGCCAGTCGCAACGCACTGACGCGTTTCGACTTTCCATGATGATGATCACAGAATTGTTACCACCACCCACGCAATTAATTATTGCTTAATTGTATTGTCTATATATATGTATATGTATATATATATATATGTGTGTGTGTGTGTGTGTGTGGCGAAAGCTACAAACAGTTAATGTTCGTGACTGTATAGAAATTGTGCAGCCGTACAACGTATGCAAGACTAATAGAGGTGAGAGCCGCATATCTAATTTTGCATTCCATATATATGCAATGCGGTTTGACCCTCGCTAGTCAGTTGGCCGTCGTACTCTGATGATGATCATGGAAGATCGAAACGCGCCACTGCGATGCGACTTGCGGTAGTTTTGTTATGTCGTTCGACGACTTGTTAAATACAATGGGATTGATGTTTACTTCAGGATAGCAAACTTGATTTAAAGAAATGATTCCATTTGTTTTCTTTCTTCTGCCGTTATCGGCAGCCTTCTTCACTTGGTCAATCCTCACCAGTTTTACGAAATAATATGTTTGAAACACATATGAACATAGAATTCAACCTTTTGTTTTCACTGAATTTGATATATCCCTTCGGTCCTATTCGAACTTATTTTTTACTACGTGCGCAACACGTTATATATATATAAATATTCACAAAACATTTGCAAAGGTAGCAATTTAAAAGTTCAGCCTTGTTTATATTTAAAAAATAAATATCTGGTCAGTGCGTTATGTAGATTAAACTGGACGATTACTAAAGAAGCAAAATTAAAAGTAGTTTAGACTAAATTGAGATAACAAAAATGGGTGTTTTCGCGATAGCCAAACACATTCGTTTTGTGCTTACTGGCGACTCAGCGGTAGGAGCCGGTATTATGTACTAGCTAGTATAAATTTTGAGGTAGGGAATGTGGGAAATAGGACGAATATTAAACCTGCAGTAGTGACTAATATCATATATAGTCTTCGAAATGTGACTTTAACATAACTCACTATATTATATATATATATATATATATATACTCTATATATTCTTTTGAATTGCGAGCTTTAATAAAATTCATTGTATCCTTCCTGTGTGCAAAAACAAAAAGAAATTTTATCAGATATAAGAAAATTTTCTTTTTGTGGACTTCTCAAATATCTACTCATGAACATATCTTTATATATAAATTGGAAAGCAAAACAAGATAGAAATACGTGAACAAAGCGAGTGTGAAAAATAGAAACCAATCAAATTGCGTGCGTCACATCCAGTTCAAACTCAATGCTTGTACGTGCTTCTTCTGCTTACATAAATCCGGCTGCAATTTGTTTATCCATAAGGCTTCGTATGTGGCTAGCTCCCTTTTGTTTCTGCATTTAGTAATTACTTTGAATGCTACGTCTGGAGAACATACGTGCGTTGTTTCGATGATGTGTTGCGCAATAGCAGACGTTTATTCACCATTTGATTTAAAACAGGCGTTCAAGTTGCAATGTTCTCTCATTCGAGTAATTAACCGTCTGGTCGATCGGCCTACGTAAGTTGATCGACAACTTGCACATGTATATTGGTAAATAATATTTGATATCGACATTAACGGCTGTTTCTCTTTGATTGCTGGTAAAGGCAAGTGTGTTACCCTAAATAACACTCATAGTTTGGCTGCATTAAATGTGCGTGTTAATGCTGCTTCAACTTTCTTTTGTGCCATTCGGGAAACTGCATCCCCCTTAAATGGGATTTTCAGGTAGACTGTTTTCTTTTCTGGCCCATAAAACGTCTGTTTCTGGTTAACTCCCCTTTTAATAATTGATTCAATTAATTGTCTGAGATAGCCATTAGACATTAAATCGTTAATTGCCTTATT
This sequence comes from Eudiplozoon nipponicum, assembly GCA_029291075.1. NCBI lineage: Eukaryota > Metazoa > Platyhelminthes > Monogenea > Mazocraeidea > Diplozoidae > Eudiplozoon > Eudiplozoon nipponicum. The sequence goes on along the minus strand of JAQBSW010002476.1, from coordinate 92,623 downwards.
ATATTCATTTTCTTTAGAATCTTGACTAACTAACCTGTCAATTCTTGAGAAGCAACCACGAACTGTTGATAATTTATATTGAAATGGCACAAAACTGCTGTAATGCAAATACTGTGCAGACCATGTTGGTTTATGGTAAATTGTTCTGTTTAATTTACCATTAGTTTTTTCCCTTTATAGTACATCTAGGAAAGGCGAAAAGTCATCTTTCTCGTGCTCTGACGTGAAGCCGATATTCTTATGTGCTTTGTTGAAACATTGAAGCAATTTTCGTGATTGCGACCTGTTCTTAAGTACAAGAAATATATCATACACGTACCGTATATATTGAGCACATTTACTTATGTCACTCTTTAATGTATTTTCTAGGTGCCCTAGAAAAATCTCAGCCAACACTGGAGATAAGGGGCTTCCCATTGCGACACCATCAGTCTGTTTGTAGATGTTTCCATTAAAACGAAGTCGTACGTCTTTCGTGCATAATAAGATAAGCTTGCGTAGAGTTTGACCTGACACCGGCGATGGTAATATATCGTGTTCTACCGCTTTGACTATAATGTCAATGGTTTCATCAATTGAAACATTTGTAAACAAAGACGTAACATCAAATAATACCATAATCTTGTTTTTAACATTTATATCTTGAATTTTGTTTACAAACTCAAACGAATCGGCTACCGAATGATTACCTAGTAGTTTAAGTAATGGTTCAAGTAAACGAACTAGCCATTTAGCTAGTGCATGAAACGGAGAATTTACCATTGATAAAATTGGCTTCATAGGACAACCTCTTTTGTGTGTTTTAGGTAATCCGTACATTATTAGTGTAGATGATCCAACTGGCTTGAGCTTCTGTACAGTGGCCTCATCAATAAAACCGGCATCTGTCAAAATCTTAATTTCATTTATTACTTTGCGCTCCACCTTATTTATTTCATCTGATTTATCGTCTAGACGTGTGAATTTTGTATTGTCATTTAACACGTTTTCCATCTTTTGTACGTAGTCAGATTTGTCCATTATAACTGCGCTCTTTCCTTTATCAGCGCGTAGTATTTTGATGTCTGCATTTCTGCTGATATTTCTAAGTGCATTTAGATGCTGCTTTGTCAACGCATGCTGCTCTGCGCATTTAGACGATTTCAGGTGTGAAGCCTGATCAACTAGTGTAGCTTTGAACCAATTTTTATAATCAATACTGGTAGGCTCCAAGTCAGCTGTTTGTTCAAATAACAATTCAAATGCTGCCTCAAAATCAACATCGCATTTATTAGAAGGATGTATTCCATAATTTCGGCCCATCGATAGTGCCTCCATTGTTAGCTGATCGATTGGCACTTTTGATAAGTTAAGCACACGCTTATCAAGATCGGTCGGTATTAAATCACACAAAACTCCAGGTTTTACATCTTTTTCCAATTTGTTCAAAATTCTTGCTTTATCTTTCTTCATAACTGTCGGCAAAAACATCAAAAATTTCATTCTTGCAAAAAGACTTAGTTCATCTAATACACAAGATACACACCCAATTCGTGCCTGTAGCACTGCTTTATCTTCCTTCAACTGCTCAATTTTAGAATACGCCAACCTTGTAAGATTTCTTCGGTTGACTCGTAGTTTTGACCTTCGTAAACTGCGTACCAAATCACCTGGGAACCGTAATTGTTAAATACACTGATAATTATCTTTTAACCGCAATTTCTTTCTTTGCGCTCTACACTTTAACGTCACTAGTTCATCTAGTTTTCTGAAAGATTCTTTTGAAATGCGAGCTTTACTAAAATTCATTGTACCCTTTTTATGTGCAAAAACAAAAAGAAATTTTATCAGATATAAGAAAATTTTCTTTCGCATGGTCTTCTCAAATATCTACTCATGAACATATCTTTATATATAAATTGGAAAGCAAAACAAGATAGAAATACGTGAACAAAACGAGTGTGAAAAATAGAAACCAATCAAATTGCGTGCGTCACATCCAGTTCAAACTCAATGCTTGTACGTGCTTCTTCTGCTTACATAAATCCGGCTGCAATTTGTTTATCCATAAGGCTTCGTATATGGCTAGCTCCCTTTTGTTTCTGCATTTAGTAATTACTTTGAATGCTACGTCTGGAGAACATACGCGCGTTGTTTCGATGATGTGTTGCGCAATAGCAGACGTGTATTCACCATTTGATTTAAAACAGGCGTTCAAGTTGCAATGTTCTCTCATTCGAGTAATTAACCGTCTGGTCGATCGGCCTACGTAAGTTGATCGACAACTTGCGCATGTATATTGGTAAATAATATTTGATATCGACATTAACAGCCACATACGAAGCCTTATGGATAAACAAATTGCAGCCGGATTTATGTAAGCAGAAGAAGCACGTACAAGCATTGAGTTTGAACTGGATGTGACGCACGCAATTTGATTGGTTTCTATTTTTCACACTCGCTTTGTTCACGTATTTCTATCTTGTTTTGCTTTCCAATTTATATATAAAGATATGTTCATGAGTAGATATTTGAGAAGACCATGCGAAAGAAAATTTTCTTATATCTGATAAAATTTCTTTTTGTTTTTGCACATAAAAAGGGTACAATGAATTTTATTAAAGCTCGCATTTCAAAAGAATCTTTCAGATAACTAGATGAACTAGTGACGTTAAAGTGTAGAGCGCAAAGAACGCAATTGTGGTTAAAACATTATTATCAGTGTATTAAACAATTACGGTTCCCAGGTGTTTTGGTACGCAGTTTACGGAAGTCAAAACTACGAGTCAACCGAAGAAATCTTACAAGGTTGACGTATTCTAAAATTGAGCAGTTGAAGGAAGATGAAGCAGTGCTACAGGCAAGAATTGGGTGTGTATCTTGTGTATTAGATGAACTAAGTCTATTTGCAAGAATGAAATTTTTGATGTTTTTGCCGACAGTTCTGAAGAAAGATAAAGCAAGAATTTTGAACAAATTGGAAAAAGATGTAAAACCTGGAGTTTTGTGTGATTTAATACTGACCGATCTTGATAAGCGTGTGCTTAACTTATCAAAAGTGCCAATCGATCAGCTAACAATGGAGGTACTATCGATGGGCCGAAATTATGGAATACATCCTTCTAATAAATGCAATGTTGATTTTGAGGCAGCATTTGAATTGTTATTTGAACAAACAGCTGACTTGGAGCCTACCAGTATTGATTATAAAAATTGGTTCAAGGCTACACTAGTTGATCAGGCTTCACACTTGAAATCGTCTAAATGTGCAGAGCAGCATGCGTTGACACAGCAGCATCTAAATGCACTTAGAAATATCAGCAGAAATGCAGACATCAAAATACTACGCGCTGATAAAGGAAAGAGTGCAGTTATAATGGACAAAGCGGACTATGTACAAAAGATGGAAAACGTGTTAAATGACAATACAAAATTCACACGTCTAGACCATAAATCAGATGAAATAGACAAGGTGGAGCGCAAAGTAATTAATGAAATTAAGATTTTGACAGATGCCGGATTTATTGATGAGGCCACTGCACAGAAGCTCAAGCCAGTTGGATCATCTACACCAATAATGTACGGATTACCAAAAACACACAAAAGAGGTTGTCCTATGAGGCCAATTTTATCAATGGTAAATTCTCCGTTTCATGCACTAGCTAAATGGCTAGTTCGTTTACTTGAACCATTACGTAAACTACTAGGTAATTATTCGGTTGCCGATTCGTTTGAGTTTGTAAACAAAATTCAAGACATAAATGTTAAAAACAAGATTATGGTATCTTTTGATGTTACGTCTTTGTTTACAAATGTTCCAATTGATGAAACCATTGACATTATAGTCAAAGCGGTAGAACACGATATATATTACCATCGCCGGTGCCAGGTCAAACTCTACGCAAGCTTACCTTATTATGCACGAAAGACGTACGATTTCGTTTTAATGGAAACATCTACAAACAGACTGATGGTGTCGCAATGGGAAGCCCCTTATCTCCAGTGTTGGCTGAGATTTTTCTAGGGCACCTAGAAAATACATCATTAAAGAGTGACGTAAGAAAAAGTGCTCAATATATACGGTACGTGGATGATATATTTCTTGTACTTAAAAACAGGTCGCAATCACGAACATTGCTTCAAAGTTTCAACAAAGCACATAAGAATATCGGTTTTACGTCAGAGCACGAGAAAGATGACTGTCTGCCTTTCCTTGATGTACTGTTAAAGAAAGAAACTAATTGTAAATTAAACAGAACAATTTACCATAAACCAACATGGTCTGCACAGTATTTGCATTGCAGCAGTTTTGTGTCATTTCAATATAAATTATCAACAGTTCGTGGTTGCTTCTCAAGAATTGACAGGTTGGTTAGTCAAGATTCTAAAGAAAATGAATATAATAAGGCAATTAATGATTTAATGTCTAATGGCTATCCCAGACAATTAATTGAATCAATTATTAAAAGGGGAGTTAACCAGAAACAGACGTACTATGGGCCAGAAAAGAAAAAAGTCTACCTAAACATCCCATTTAAGGGGGATGCAGTTTCCCGAATGGCACAAAAGAAAGTTGAAGCAGCATTGACATGCACATTTAATGCAGCCAAACTACGAGTGTTATTTAGGGTAACACACTTGCCTTTACCAGCAATCAAAGAAAAACAGCCGTTAATGTCGATATCAAATATTATTTATCAATATACATGCGCAAGTTGTCGATCAACCTACGTAGGCCAATCGACCAGACGGTTAATTACTCGAATGAGAGAACATTGCAACTTGAACGCCTGTTTTAAATCAAATGGTGAATACACGTCTACTATTGCGCAACACATCATCGAAACAACGCACGTATGTTCTCCAGATGTAGCATTCAAAGTAATTACTAAATGCAGAAACAAAGGGAGCTAGCCACATACGAAGCCTTATGGATAAACAAATTGCAGCCGGATTTATGTAAGCAGAAGAAGCACGTACAAGCATTGAGTTTGAACTGGATGTGACGTACGCAATTTGATTGGTTTCTATTTTTCACACTCGCTTTGTTCACGTATTTCTATCTTGTTTTGCTTTCCAATTTATATATAAAGATATGTTCATGAGTAGATATTTGAGAAGACCATGCGAAAGAAAATTTTCTTATATCTGATAAAATTTCTTTTTGTTTTTGCACATAAAAAGGGTACAATGAATTTTATTAAAGCTCGTATTTCAAAAGAATATATATATATATATATATATATATATATACATATATATATATATATATATATATATAGTGGGAAAATCACATCATCAGTGTATTAAGCAATTAAAAGACCGAGGATATTTGGTGCGCAGTTTACGCCAGTTTTATCTATAGGTCTATCCAAGAAATCCTACTATGTTGGCGTACTCCAAAATTAAGCAATTAAAAGAAGGTAAAGCTGTTTTGTAGTCAAGAATTGAGTCTTTATCGTTTGCATTGAATGAGATAAATCATCTGGCAAGAATGAGCTTTCTGATGTTTAATCAAGCTGTTACGAAGAACGACAAAACAAGAATATTGAACTAATTAGATAATTATAGAAAACCTGAAGTTTTGTGTGATTTATACCCAATGATTTTCAAAAAATTGTTATTAACCTATCACAAATAACAGTTAAGCAGCAATCCAAGGGCCGAAACTATGGAATACATCCTTCAGATAAACGTGATAATGATTTTGAAGTAGTTTTTGAACTGCTAACTAAACAAACAGTCGACTTCGAACCTACGAGCATTTATTATAAAAATTGGTTTAAAGTTACTTCAGCTCATCAGGGTTCACAACTGAAATCGATCAAATGTGCAGAACAGCAGGAATTGCGAAAACGACGTTTAAATGCATTTAAAGTTATCAACACAAAATAAAAACAGAAAAATACTACACGCTGATAAAGACAAGAGCGTTGTTTTGATGTGCAAATCCGCCTATAAAAAAATTGGATAACGTTTTGAATGAAAATAAAAATTAACAAGCCTAAAGGATAAATCAGATGAAATAGACAAATCGGAGTGAAAAATAATAAATGAAATTAAGATCTAAACAGATTCCGTTTTATTTGATGAGGCCGTTACACAGAAGCTCGCATCAGTTCTATTATCTAAACTAACTGTATACGGACTAACAAAAATACAATAAAAGTTGTCTTATGAGATCAATATTATCAATTGTCAATTCTCCGTTCTACGCATTGGCCAATTGGTTAATCTGCATACTAGAAACATTGCACAAATTAATATTTAATAATTCGATTGCCGATTTTGTAGAGTTTGGTAAGCGAATGAATGATATAAATGTTAAAAACAAGATTATGGTGCACAAACAGTTTCACAAAGATCCGATTGATCACTATTTCCATTTTCTTATTGTCTTCAATCGGGATGGGTTTGTATTCGTCACAATGGAAATGCGGTTCTATAAACAAGCTTAGCTTACTATGTACAAAAGATGTACATTTTTGTTTTAATGAAAGCATCCGTATTCAGATTGATGGTGTTGCAATGAGGGAGCCCCTTATTTCCAGTGTTTACAGAGATCTTCCTAGACCCTCTTGAGAACATATCATTGAATAGTGACATAAGTAAATGTGCGCAATACATACTGTATGTTGATGATAATTTCCATGTTCGAACTTTTTCAAAAGAAAACTTCATAGCTCTATTTCAATTATCGACAGATTAATCCGTCCAGATTGATAAGGTAACGAATGTACTAAAGCAACAAACCTTTTAACATCTAATGTCTATCAAGGACATTTGATTGAGTCAATTAATAAAAAGGGAACTAAAATAAACAGAAACGAAATCAGTTTAAGTGAACATCCCATTTATCGGGGATGCAGTGTTCCGCAAAGCACAAAAGTAGGTTGACGTGGCATTAAAATTCACACTTAATGCAGCTAAACCACGAGTATTATTTGACGTCGTTAATTAGCCATAAGCTAACACTACGATTACCGCTAACACAAATGTAACATGAAGTGAATTTAATTAAGTATAGGTCTGAATTAAATTGAATAATTATCTTATCAAAAGTTTTTAATCTTTTTTTTGGTTAAATTCATGTAGTTATTATAAAGCAGGTCTATATGAAATAGTTAATAAAAGCTATAACCCAATTCACCAGAACTAAACTTGGCTGCAATATCTGCTACTTTATAACGGAAATGTAAAAAATCGAATTGGTTATATTGAATTAGGCATATAGCTTTCAGGAAAATTAGCAGGAAGTGGAAAATATATATGCAGAGTCACGAAATCGCCCACGCGTGCAATTCACCAGTCTGCATTAAATTTATTAACAAGTTTTTCACAATTATGAAATGGAATCCCGGTTGCATTCCAAGCACTTTCAATGAACTTATGGCTGACGTCTGAAATCGCCTCTGGCAACCAAATTCCTGTGATCAGCCTTCGTGTAGCATGGGAAGGCGATTTCTGACACATTTAGAAAATATCAGTTATAGCGTTTCGATAGGTCAGTAATCCTTCGTAAGCAGACCATCTTAGAGAATAAAATCTTTAAATGTTTACCAAATGGTAGGTGGCGTTCGTGAACCTGTTGTGACAGGCCATCTAAATGTGGAGTGATTCTGAATCCTATTCATCCATCTCCACTTGGAATAGACGAACGTAGCCAACATGTAACCATTAAAATTATGATGTACAATGATTGCTTACTGTATATACTAATATATATATGTATATATATATATATATATATGTATATATATATATATAATGCCGAACTCCTAGGCACGATTTCCAGGAATAAGCAGGAGAAATGCGACTGGCTATGCTACCTCTTTGGTATTGGAAAATCACGCACGCTAAAATACGTACGGTAGACGTCCAGCAGACTTTGCTGGTACTCGCGTGCCGCTTAATTTCTAAGGTAGTTTATCCACGGGCTTTCTTGTATTCGGGCTTTTACCTCAGAAGCTATTTAATCTTTTATAGCTGTTGAACTGCCAAACCACTTTAGTCAAATTGCTTGTCTCCAGGGGCAAACTTACTTTTATCATTCGTTAGTATAACTCCTTCGGGCATATTTCATGTAAACAGCCTATTAAATTGCCATTCCAATTCGAGAATGATCCGATTAGATATGGTATTGCATTTCTGCTTTAAATCATTACATTTAAAATCTTACTTGAGTCAAAAGGCATATGCTATATTCCGTATATGCCAAGCTGTTTTTCAAGTGTAAATGTTCATGTGCCCACTCTCATCCAATCTGCTAACGAGAAGAATGATTTATTTTAAACAAAATACAATTTTATTTCTGGCATGGAGCTGCTTGTCGGGGTCAACACCTGTTAAATGACCATATTATTCTCCATCCTCCTATAGCTTTCTCGACCTCATAGTCTATCTTCTAAACTGCAGGTCCGCGCCATCAAGGTTGCCGGCTATAATAACTGCCCCAGTCCCATTGTTGAGGATGAGGTCGGTTACCGTCTATTTTAAAAGTATTCATGGAAATTAAACCAAAACTATATTAAAGAAAACGTCATCAGTTCAACTCAAAACCAACGAGGTTGTTAGTTCGTGTATAAACCAATTCCAAGGAAGATAGTTAATCAGCTTCCAGTCTTCTTTTCGGCAAAGACGCGCCTAGGCCATACTGCCTTCTGTAATTCACGTCTACACGTCACAAATTATCATTACTGAGTTTAACTTGTTCGCCAAAGACGTGCGTACTCCTGTGTTTCATTGCCGATAAATGACCGCTCACGCCTTGGCCTCAACAGTTTTAACCAATGTCGCCTCAATTTATTCAGCATCGTAAAGCAGAACAGATCCCGGCTTGGTCACCATTATGGTGGTCAATGCATGTTGAACAACCATAACTCGCTCCATCACCCTACAGCCAACGCATTCTTAGTCTATTCTCAATACTGTACACCCATTTCGGTTTACCCCATACCGCTAGAACGACTGACCAACTCCAAAGAGGAAAAAAGACGGGCCATTTGCATAAATTAATTGGATTTAGCGACTTATATTCATTTTTTTTACTTGAAAAAGTAAATCAACTCAAAGAGAACTGGTTATTAATTCCTGGTCGTTCAGCTCGTCTTTTTTCACTGACGATTGATTATCAATATTTACTGGACGGTTATTTGCTTCGCCGACGCCTATTTAATATCAATGAAACAATAATGGTTTACTGCCTCATTTACACCAAAATGTCATCAATCAAATTCAAACAAGAAAAATATCTGCAGCGATATTATAACAATATATTGTAGCTGCTGCCTCGCATTCTCGGCTAGGAGCCCATCGTATTAATCAACACATGTCGAACCACTAAACGGTCTTACGAAATCTGACGTTGATTGCAATTTCAAATTATATTAGAACTGCGCGGGAATTTTAACTGTAGAAACATGAACTCTGGCTGAAATTACCTGTATTAACGGCATCAGGCTCTTTATTCTTCTGGCGAACTTAATTTTACAGCAAAAAACAGCATATTGACACAAGCCGTAGCGATTTGATCCATGCAGATGTTCTGATGGTTTATCATCACAATCAGATCGGTCACTTTCTAAGAGACAGACGTTGGTTGTCTCCGGTCTGGAAAGCGAGGATATATCACAGATGCTCTACTGGTACATCAAAAGAACCTTACTACTGTATTTTGCACGCTAGAATATGTTTGAATTTAAAATCTGAATCGCCAGGATTTTGAGCGAACAAAATGCGTATTGAGATTCAATAAAAATTTTCACATTGCCTCCAAGCACATATATTCTTCCGCTGAACCACCTAATTTCACAGCATGTAACGTACGAATATGCATCTGAATTGCTATAAAGAAAAGGTTTAAGCAAGTCTTGGCATCTCTTCCTGAGATAAAACATCAGAGCATGTTTTCTGCCTTCATCAACACCAAATCTTTCCAGTGCACCGAATCTCTGGCAAAACGTAGAGGATATCGAAACTGGTACGTAAGCTTTTCAAGGAGTTTGATGTCAGCCATTCGGCAGCAGAAGACAACATTGGCTTAATGGGGCTAAAAATTATGAAACGTTGTCAATGCATAGTATCTTATTTCGATTATATACTAAAATCAGATGGCTCAGTGGTGACCATTGTGCCAATTAGATACAGATTCCATCAGTTCATTAAGCGCAATTTTTGAACCCCTTGCAAAAACTCCTTAATCTGTTACATATATTAAAAAGGTGTTTAGCGAAGAAGTGGTCCTTCTACATTGTTAAAATATGAACATTGAATTCTAAATTTGGACGGAGTGGTAGAGACTTCCTGATTTATGAGAAACAGTAAAGCCAACATATGTCAGTATAAACAAAGAATTGTGAAGACATACTTCATGGACATTAAGAGGGTTTCGTGTGCTTTAACGTGTAACAAGCACATAATCAATGGAATCTGGAAGCTGATGTGAGAAAAGCAGAGTGCAATAAAAATTTTAATCCACGCATTAGAAAACTTTAAAAAATATAAATTCTTTACTGCACCTCTGCTTTTTTGTTTCCGGAAGAAGAATTGTCAGGTCATAATGGGTTGATTTGCCACATCCTAATTTATGGTCATATTTTTATACAAATATTTGTAGTTTAGAATAACTTGTGAGTTAAGTTTGGGAGAACTTATTCCCTTCAAAGCCGAATCAAATATTTTTCGACCTAAGCATCAGCAAAGATTAACTCTAAAGCAATCCAAATTATAACTTCAATTAGAGAAATGTCATTTGCTATATACAAAGAAAAGATGCGCAACCAGGCTTATTTAATATTTATTTAATATTATTTAAAAAGACATTATAAAAAATTAAATTTAATTATAATTCATTGTACCCTTCCTGTGTGCCAAAAACAAAAAGAAATTTTATCAGATATAAGAAACGTTTCTTTCGCATTGTCTTCTCAAATATCTACTAATGAACATATCTTTATATACAAATTGGAAAGCAAAACAAGATAGAAATATGTGAACATGGAGTCAGTGTGAAAAAACGGAAACCGATCAATTGCGTGGCCACATACGAAGCCTTATGGATAAACAAATTGCAGCCGGATTTATGCAAGCAGAAGAAACACGTACAAGCATTGAGCTTGAACTGGTTTCCGTTTTTTTCACACTCTCTCTATGTTCACATATTTCTAACTTGTTTTGCTTTCCAATTTGTATATAAAGATATGTTCATTAGTAGATATTTGAGGAGACAATGCGAAAGAAACGTTTCTTATATCTGATAAAATTTCTTTTTGTTTTTGCAAACAGGAAGGGTACAATGAATTTTATTAAAGCTCGCATTTCAAAAGAATTTAATTATAATTTGAAGAAGTTTTAATTACTAAATGTCAAAGCGATCGTTTCGCACTTGCAATAAAGATACATCTGCGGTAGTTTTGTTATTTAAATCAATTCTATTAGTAATCAAGTTTACAGTGATTCAGATGGATAAATGTATTCCATTGCATTTTAGCCAAATAATTTATGAGATATCTGTTCGTAAATTTACATTCTAATGCAATCTAAAAACTATTTTAAAAGTACAGTTGTAACATTTTAATTCTTCCCCCAAAAAATTAAACTTTTATAGTGAACTTTTTATTTTCAAAATGAATGCTGTGACAATATTTGAAGCCTGAACGTTTGAATTTACAGGTAGAGACTTGAAAGCATTGTCTGAAATGTGCACCTATCTTTGCGTTTCGTAGCTTAATATTGCTGAAGTCTTGAATCTGAATGTTATTAAATTGAAGACGTTGGATACAAACACCTTGTTTATTATAACAAGTGCCAGGTAATAAATCATTTCCTTGTAGCGCAACCTATTTCGTTTAGGGCATATTTAGGTGCCAAACGCGGTACGAAGTCAATGAAGCAGAAAAAGATATATTGCCACATCAAGAAGCAATTGGTAAGAAAAATGGTAATTATTCGTTTTATTAATATTTATTTAAAATCTTGCATAGTTAAATACTGTTTGTTGCATAGATCCTATTTTAAAAAAATTAAACTAAACTTTAATTTGAATGCTAAATGTAGATCTCTTAAATATGAACTGAATTTGATTATAATAAACATGTTGTTTCACGCTTTAAAAACGCCAATTTGAACTGATAAAAGAGAAAACTAAAATATGATCTATGTCAGTTCTTTTTTGCATGCGGATTATTTTAATTGTTTAAAGGAATTTACAGATAGCGCATGTAATAGAGAGGTAAAGTAGTTCAGGATTAGTTATGACAGAAAGTTAGCAAATTTTGGCATCTATTCAGAGGTTACAACTAAGACTAGCTCCACTATGTAATTAATCGAGTGGTAAACTTTTCTAAAATAAAACTTAACGAGAATCAGCTATCTAAATTTAGAAATCACCAAAAAATTAGTTAATTACTGAGGCTGTTAAAACAGCGCAATTCCTGTCAAACAAAGATAAGGTTGGTGAATTATACATAGTCATAACTACGATAACGCATGAAGGAAAACAAATACAAAACAAACTATGAAGTAAAAAGTCCCTAAAAAAGAGTTAATTGCAAACAATGGTATATGTTTGAAAACGGACGCAGGAGGAGCGGCGGTTCTGATGAGTAAATCCGTTTATAGTGATATGATGTAGGACCAACTAGATAATATAGAAGTATACGCTGAAATACAAGAAGATCTTACGGATAAATCACAAGAAAAATTTAAATTATTGATCAATAACATAATTCCTACGTGTGAATTAGATCAAACTCATGGTAACGCTTTCACGCAAAGAGACACAGTTACGCTCAAAGCATACGGTTTAGTAAAGATGCATAAACCTGTTTATTCTTTGAGAATTATTGATAATTTACAAAACTCACCAAAAAATAAAATGTCAAAGACTCTATGTCGTATAATAGGGATATATTCGGACTTATTAGACCATAACTTGTTATATTCATACTATATGGTTTGGATTGTCGAAAAAAGTTGTCTAAATGTAAACGTTAGATGGACGAGTTTAGATATGGTGCCAATGTCTACCAGTATACCAGTATCCAAACCAATGGACTACTTTCATCGTTTACTGGTTGATCATCCGATAATATAAGAAGGAAGTAAAATGACGATGAGACATGTTACAAATATGATAAATACACGTATTTTTTCTACTTATTGTATATTTGGAAATGAATTTAATATGCAAATTGGAGGTGTTCCATTGGGACATCCACTGTCAGTACCATTAGCAAATATCTTCATGCATTACATAGAGACTGACCTTTTAGATATGACACCTCTAAATCTAAAACTTTATGTATGATTTATAGAGGATATATTAGTTCGTTGGAATCACGGAGAAAACGATCTGATAAATTTCTTATATTTAGCAAATCAGATGAGCGATCTGAAATTTACGATTGACATTTAATCAAGTGGCGAATTAACATTTCTGGATGTAAAATTAATTATTACTGGTACAATATTAGAACGGGATGTTTATAGGAAGGATACTCACTCAGTTACCCTCCCAAATATTAAGTCAAATCATTTCTATATCTGTATCTTACAATCGATGAAATCAAGAATATTGTGGCTAACAAATACAAAACATAGGGAGATTTTATTAGGCAGAGTGCGTACTCTGATGATGATAATGGAAGGTCGAAACGCGGCAATGCGTTGCGGCTGGCAGTAGTTTTGTTATGTTGTTCGACGACTGGTTAAATACAATGGGATTGGTGTTTACTTCAAGCTCGCAAACTTGATTTAAATAATTGTTACCACCACCAGCGCAAACAATTATTGTTAAATTATATTGCCTATATATGTATATGTGGCGAAAGCTACAAACAGTTTATGTTCCTGACTGCATAGAAATTGTGCAGCCGACATTTCCAGTCAAGTTTAATGTATGCGAGACTGCTAGAATTGAGAGCCGCCCATCTGAATTTGATTTCCATATATATTCAATGCGGTTTGATCCTCGATAGTCAGTTTGCCGTCGTACTCTGATGATGCTCATGGAAGGTTGAAACGCGTCAGTGCGTTGCGGCTGGCGTTAGTTTTGTTATGTTGTTCGACGACTGGTTAAATACAATTGGATTGGTGTTTACTTCAAGCTCGCAAACTTGATTTAATTAACTGTTACCACCACCCGCGCAATCAATTATTTTTGAATTGTATTGCGAGGTATATTCAGCGCAAATGTGTACCGTCTAAAGTTAAAAGATGAAAATATGATGAGTGTCTGAAGAAAATTTAATTATAATTGGAAAAAAGTGAATACAGATAAAACAAAAGAGGATCGGATGGTCGTAGTAATACTTGACTCCACACTAAGTAAGAATACAAAGACAGTATCATTGAAATACCATATAAATACTATTTGAGAACAGACCCTTACACCAGGCAATAAACTTACCAACCAAAAGGAGAAATCTTTACCGTTAGACGCATCAGGCTTGTATGAAATTCCATGTAACCATTGTACCCTCATGTATTTTTGGGGAAACTATGCGCCCAATTAAGTTAAGAAGAGGAGAAAATAGAACCACATTAAAATATGGTTTTATTAATAGATCAAAAATTGCACGACATGCAGTAGAGACAGGACAAACAATTAATTGGGATTATTATAATCAAGATTGCGGTCTTGATATAAACACCTGACCCATTAATTACTTACATATGTCAGTATAAACTAAGAATTGTATAGTGTAGAAAAGGCAATTCATCCAGTAGACCGGTTTCGTCCTTATTGAGAACTCATCAATTACTGGCCAGAATTTGCCTCGGACAGGATACGAACCTGGGCGGCAAATTCTGGCCAGTAATTGATGAGTTCTCAATAAGGACGAAACCGGTCTACTGGATGAATTGCCTTTTCTACACTATACAATTCTTAGTTTATACTGACATATGTAAGTAATTAATGGGTCAGTATCAAGACCGCAATCTTGATTATAATAATTGTTATCACCACCCGCGCAACCAATGTTTGTTTAATTAATTGGGATGATTGCAGGCGCAGATTAATTTGTGGTTATTGTAGATTGACAATAATGATTAGATAATCCATAGAAATTAAATCGCGAAAAGACAAAGCGAATGTAACAGCTGTAGTAAAAACACAAGATGCGATTTGCAATACAGGATAAAATGATGGTAGGAAGCGACGGTTGCACAAATCAGAATCATAAACTAGCTCAAGACGAGAATAACAACATTGGATTGTCATTAACTTACAGAGGGCGGAGGAAGGGTGAGAAATTAAATATCTCCCAATTTATTTTCGGATTATAGTATAATTTCATCTTTGATTACTTGTTAATTCATTGTATCTACTAACTTAGGTTCTTCATGTAGTGTAGCACTTTTTAAGAATCCTTTAAGTTTTTGAAAAAGGGAAACTATTCTTCGCACCATTACTATTTTCTTTTTAGTAGTATACAATTTTCGAATTTCTTTAATGTATCCTTTTTAGTTTAGCTTTCTATCATAGTGAAAGATTTTATCTATATATTATTTAATTTTTACTAACTCTTTATTATTTACCGTGAAACTTTTTCACCCGGGTATTCATAGTACCTTGTCCCTTCTTACCCGGATGCCAATTAAAAATAATTCATTTAAGAAAGTAAATGTAAAACTTGGTCTGATGTTGCCAAGAAGAATTTAAATTTATGATTTCAGTTCAATGTAGATGAGTGATACGTGACGGTAATTATATATATATATATATATATATATATATATATATGTTATTCTATATTATTGTATATATTATGTATATAATAATATAATAATATATAATATATATTATATTGTTATGTATATAATTCTTTGATTATTTCTCCGACCTAAAAAATTCCTATAAATATAGGCACACTTACACACCAGGGCGTGGCTTAGGCTTATTCAGTGAATCGTCACAGTAAATTTACTCTGACGAGTGTATACGTACAGTAACTGATTCCTACTCAACCCACAACAAACGGGAACACATACACACAGGCACGGTGCACGTTTATCTAGTGAATCGTCAGTATGTTTTTATGAAATCACTGTAATTTAATTTCGATTAGTGTACACACATTGGCACAAACACGCACTTACATGACACACATTTACCTAGTGAAAAGACAGTTAGGCTTAAATGATCTACCAATAACTATAAATGAAACAGTTTTAACTCAATTTACCACTTGACCTAATTAGTGTCAAATTGTTTGTTGGGTGGGATTTCCGTTGAAAGAGGCTGCCGAAAGCAGCAGCTGAAACATCCGGTGTCAAATTGAAGACAGCGGATACAAACACCATGTTGTGTAAAACAAGGGTCAGGTAATTTGGACACGGGTTGGCTACTCTGCTAATCCAATATTATATCTTCTCATCAAACAAAATACAAGCACACAAGACACATACTTCACGGAAATTGAAGAGGATTTCGACTGTTTTAGTGTTTAATAAGCAGATTATAAATTCCATTTGGAAGCTCAAGTGAGAATAGAAAAAATGCAACAAAATTTAGACCCACGCATTAAAAAAACTTCAAAAAAATATAAATGTTCTCATTTATCTCTGTTGTTTTGTTTCAATAAGAAGAATTGCCACGTCGAAATTTGTTGATTTGGCACATTAGAATTTATGACCACTGTTTTCTATATAAATTTATTGTTTAGAATCTCCTGCGAGTTGTGTTTGGGAGAATTTCTTTCTATCAAAGTTTAACCTAATATCTAATCAAGATCAATCAGAATCAAATAGTATTTCTTAATAAGCATCAGCAGAGATTGTTTCTAAAGTAATCCAAATTATCAGGTCAATTAGAGAAATTTCATTTACTATATGTAATAAAAACCCAGCTTATGTAATATTTTAATGTTTCCAATTACATAATATTATTAAAAAAGACCAAACATATAAAAAATTAAATTTAATTATAAATTGCAAAAGTTTCAGTTAATCAATGTGAAGGCGATCGTTTCACACCTACAATAATAAAACGTTAGCGGAACCTTCGTTATTGAGATCAACTCTATTAGTTATCACGTTTACGATGATTCAAATAAATAAACGTATTCCATTTCGTATATTTACACTCTAATGTAATCGAAAAACTATTCTATAGATACCGCTCTGACATTTTAATTCGTAACCTAAAATTCTTAACTTTAATAGTAAAATATTGATTTCCTAAATGGATGCAGTGACAACATCGAAGCCTTGACGATTAGATCGGCATGAAGAAACTGTTTGAATATACAAGGAATGTCTTGAAAGCTCAATCTCAATTTTCCCACTGTCGTTGTATTTCGTAGCCTAACAGTGATGTCGCCTTCGCGTCTGCACATTAATAAATACCATATGTTGGGCAATTATTAAAAAAGAACGACGTTGAATTGTTGGAATGCAGAAAATGATATTCTAGTGATACTACTTAATTGCGCTGCATCTCCAGCACATAGTAATCAATTTCAACTTTTGAAGATGCCTAAAATGCAGTTGACAATGAAGGCGGCGATTTAGAGAGCACTCACAACGGAAGGCTTCCAGCAGAAATACCGATAATAACCATGTAGACAGGCTGCATGCGAAATGTTCCTTGTCAAGTGCCAAATGTGCTGTTTAAAATCCATCAACCTAATTGAAATTGACTGCATTTGTGTAACTTTGTGAAATTAACTTTTTTTACATATTCGTTCACACCTCGTTGAAGTTCATTCTATTTCATTTTTCGCCAAAATTTTGGTGCTTGTTTTCTTGAACATTAATTAACTCTACAGTTGACATACTCGTGACAGATCAAAAAAAACATAGTAAACACAGCCATATAATAAAATATATTTACAAATTTATTATTACTGTTATGCACAAATAAAACAATTTTAGTTGGCTCGTACTCGGTTTCTATCAAAGTTTCGTGTTATGCATTTGCAAAAATTAATTTTTGTGTAAATTTTAGATAAAACTTTCAGTAGACATAAAATTGTTCGGAAGCAAAGAAGAAAGACAAGGCAAGTCGACTAATGAGGATTTAAATGGTGCAACAGTTTAATGGGTAAAAGTTGTTATTTCGATTGCGAATGTCGGTGTTCAGACTGTGTTCTGGAAAGATATTTAATTGCGTATCCTTTATGTATGCTTAATTAATCTTAATTCTTAGTTTATAAATAATAATTACAATATGCTATCAGGAGCTTTTAAATTTTTAATGGTAAACTTGGAAGGATTGCAATTAAGATAGTGAAACAAAGACAGTTAATATATTTGTAAATCATAGATGTGAATCCCTAGCCTAGGTAATGCTTTAGTCATCAAAAAAAACTGCGTACAGTTTAATCTTTTTCTAATCAATAATTGAGATTGTTCAAGTTCAAAACTGCTTCTTCGAGCTATAAATTGGTGTCTAGCCCTATATATTACAGCATATACTTTGATACCTTTTAAATAAATCCATTTCTTAACAACAACTAAATACATGTGTCAGCATAAACTAAGAATTGTATAGTGTAGAAAAGGAAATTCATCCAGTAGACCGGTTTCGTCTTTATTGGGAACTCATCATGTACTGGCCAGAAATTGCCGCGGATGCCATATGAGCTCCACCTAAATGAAAAATAGACTAACCAAGTTAAATTAGTTAGTATTTAACTGAAAATTGTGCGTAGTGTAGTGTGCGGCAGGATGGCTCAGTGGTTAGAGCACCAGATTCCGAAGCAGACGTGCCCAGGTTCGCGTCCTGTCCGCGGCAATTTCTGGCCAGTACATGATGAGTTCCCAATAAGGACGAAACCGGTCTACTGGATGAATTGCCTTTTCTACACTATACAATTCTTAGTTTATACTGACATATGTAAGTAATTAATGGGTCAAGTGTTTATATCAAGACCGCAACCTTGATTAAAATAAATGTTACTACCACCCGTGCAACCAAAGTTCGTTTAATTAACAAAATACATGATCAGCTTTAAATATCAAGATTAAATAGGATCTTATGAGTGGTTGTAATTGAAATGTAATAACGGAACATTAAAAATCTGGTATTAATTTAATTGTACTGTGATTCATCTACGATTAAATTTTTTTGCATATTTTATCAATTCGGATAGAACAGCAAAGTACAAATTTAGTCAGCTTCTGAAATAAACTTGTCTATAAATGTTGAAATATAATCTAATATATTTAACATACTAGGTAAACTCATTGATAATAGTCCTGCGCTAAATTATTAACCAATCAGGATATTATATTTTGTCTCGAACAGGTCTTAGTCTGGAAAATACAAATGCAATATGGCAAGAAAACCAGCTTGTGATTTTTTTTAAAATTAGGTATGCGTACATATGCTAAAAACAAGTTCCTTTTTCTTCATCCACTTGTAAAGCATAGTAGAGTCGTAGTCAATCGCACGTAATCACGCGTTGCGATTAAAACGGCTATCCGACTGAAGAGGAGATAGCTGCAATTCTCAAATATGCCAAAAAAAATCTGATTTGCTTCGATGACCATTTTCAGTCACGCGTAACTTACACTTTATTTGAAATCTCGGCTGCTCAATTTCTATGCAATCAAGAGCCTAACATTATTGAACCTTTTTTACATGTTTTCAAGTTAAGAAATATTTTTTAATTATTGATTGCTAGGTAATATCAATTTTTCGAATCAAGTGTACATATTTGAGATAAACACCAATCCCTCTTTATTCATCCAGTCGCACAGCCCAAAAACTTCTACCGCCATTCTGACGTTCTGACTGTTGCCATCATCATAGCGTGACAATGATCAAACTGCAATGTGGATTTACGTTATTTGAAAATATCTTCGTAATAATACATTAATAGTATTGTGTGTTATTAATAATAATGTTTTTATTACAACTACTAATTTTATTATTCTCATCTCAAATTATTACTAATACTAACATAATTATGGCGTGAAAGATTTCAAATTTTAAAGGCATGATGCTATTATGTGGTGTCATAAAATATTTAACAAAAACAAATTTCTTTTCTTGCTTTGTCCAAAACTGAATATTTGCATTTTTTATTAAACTGTTGCTTCACTCAGTCTTTCTATGTCTACTTTAGGGTTATGTTTTAGACAAATATTGTTCTGACGACATTTCTGTTTTAAAAGAAGTCCTGAAATGCCTCCAGATATTCTTTTGCATTATATTGCATTTAGCTAAATGAAAAATTGTTTGAGTTATCTAAAAGGGAAAATGCAGCTTGTAAAACGCAAAAATAAAGGATTTAATTCCTGTCAAAATGTTATGTAGATTTTGTCAAATTCTTAACTTAATTTGGTCAAATTTTCAATCGTTTATTCTGGATAGTTCATTCAATAAACTAGACGGAAACACCCTTAAATGTATTTCATTTGCTTCAATATTTTTTATATTATTAATACATGAAAATTCTTTAGAAAGTAAAATATA
The DNA here is from genome assembly GCA_029291075.1 of Eudiplozoon nipponicum. Taxonomy (NCBI): domain Eukaryota; kingdom Metazoa; phylum Platyhelminthes; class Monogenea; order Mazocraeidea; family Diplozoidae; genus Eudiplozoon; species Eudiplozoon nipponicum. Next base: position 72,219 of record JAQBSW010002476.1, on the reverse strand, counting down.
TATAAATAGATATGTCTTGAATGAGGATATCGCACTTGCCACAAGTTGTTTTTCTGTGAATATGTTGTCAACCCTAAAGATAGAACTGAAAAGAAAAGCCGAAAATTCGCAATAATGTCGGCAAATCTTAATGCACAAACATTTTCGGAAAAGCAGTGTAATGACGATATAAGAGTCACGGGACCAGTGAGAACCCATCAATCAATTTAAAAAGCAAGCTGTGCACCTGTAAATGTAAAAGAACAAAGATTTTATCGACCTACGAGTCTCATCAATTTTCCCGAAACCGTCAATTGTGGTATCAGCTAGAAAGTTGGAGGTACTACGCAAACGAAATCTCCTTTTAAGGAATACCTCAATTCACGTTTTACTTGTTATATGTTTATATTATTCCGAGTGTTAGCACCATGGCAACATGATCTTACTCTTCGTTCTGCTTGCTTAATTCAGGCCGTCGTCTGTTAACCAATGGTAGCTCTGTCAAGCGTGTTTCCCGCGTAGTGAAATGTTTAAATAAGTCATCCAGTAGTAAAGCTTTGGAGACACCACGCGAGATATTCGTGAAATAAACTGTAAATAGACTTTAGCAGGAAAGTCAGCGGTTAAACTACAGTTTACTCTTTTATTGAATATCCCACAGAAATAATTACTAGCTACATTTCGCACGTAAATTGACAGACAATAAACATAATCACTTTAAATCATTCAGTTGACCTTTGATGTAGCAAATCATTGGATGGTTTGACTTAGAAATTCAGGAAATGTAAGCTTGTTTGAAGGAGCAATTTTAGGATGAATAAAATCAAAATTGCTCCATTAATAGCGAAGAAAATTATTGATCATTCCCCTGAATAAGGTCATAAATGACAGCAACAGAAGTCGCCTTCATCTATAGCGAACATCTACACGCTAGTATCAATCATAACGCAAAAACTACACTGTACGCTTAATAGTAATAACGAGTCTGTATTAGTATTATGTACGACATAGCGAAACGAACGAGTATTGAACTTTTTGCGCCAGCATCAGAGAACAGTCACAATTTAATACAAATTCCTGACGAGGCTATATGCCATTCCAAATACTAGGTGACTCACTTTAAAGAAATTTAGAATTTGCAATTTCTGTGCTGTTATTAACATTATTCCCCACAATAATATAGGTCAAAGTACCTATTACATATATATATATATATATATATATATATATATATATAATTCTCAGTATAATTTAAACATTGCGTATGATAGCAAATGTCTTTCATCCAGTAGACTGGTTTCGTCCTTATTGGAAACTTATTAATACCTGTCAAGAATTTTGACGCAGACGGAGCATGAATCGGGAAACATTTGATTTTGTTGCAGCTCAAATCTGTAACCTGGCAGGTAATACACACACTTTTCAGTTATACACAAACCTTATGTGGTTTTCAGGTTAGCCTTTCCTTTAGGTGGGGCCTGTGTGACATCTAATAAAATATGTCTTTTGCTTATTTTCTTTTCATTTATCTACAAATATCTCATTCTTCCCAAAGTAAACTTAACATAAAATTGAAGCGATGTAAATGGGCAAATGTAATAAACATCTAATCCAGTTCTTACATCAACTCAAATTCAGACCAAAACTAAAATATTATTTTGTTTTATTGAATCAGACTTTAATCTTTTAATCTACAGCGCTTAATAAATTGCAAATTCGTTTTAGTTTGGCTTTTAGTAGATATCTTCCAAGCAACATCTACAAAGCATAAACTCGAAACGCTGGTTTCACTTTCCATGTTTATTCCAATCCAGTTTTGAACGGTTTAGTTAAATCGACAGCCTATATTAATTGTAAATATGTCTATGCATATAGATGAATAATGCTTGAGCAAATCGTTGAAGTCAGTTTCTCATTTATTACAGGAAATAGGAAACATAATTCCTCATACGACATCTATGATTCAGCTGAATTAAATTTGCAAGTAAATCCACTTTCATTTTTATGCTTTCAATATGTCACTTTATTCGCACATTTTTTCTTCCTTTGTGGTCCTGCACTCGTCCGCTTCATGTGATCTCCCATTTTAAAAGGTACCTTAATCAATTACTTAGTTAAGCCAATGCATTTTGAATAGTTCTAAACTTTTTTTTATTTTCGTCCGTTTTCTATTACTTACTAATAATTGTGCGAGTTTGAGATAAACATCAATTCAATTGTATCTAACCCGTCGCACAAGGTAGCGAAACTACCGTCAGTAATGCGATTGTTTCGAAACAATGTGATTGCTTTTTATCTCAAATAATTTTAAGAATTGCTAACATCTCCAGAACAAACAATGATTTTTACTTGTACAATTTTTGGACATGTTGCAAAAGATATAATAATTCCATATTCGGGGCTGGTTAAAAATTGTTTTTGATATTTCCAATCAAGAACACGGAATACAAGATCTCTAGACCTGAGAACCGTTTATCTTTTTGGCTTTCCTAATGCAAACATTGCTGATTGATCCTTGTTAATCAGATTGCCATCGTGCTCTGATGATCTCCATAGAACGTAGAAACGTGTCTTTACTTATGACGAGAAGAGTTCTTAATATTGACGAAACCGGTCTACTGGATAAATTGCCCTTTCTACACTGAATGATGTTTTATTAAACTGACAAATGTGTGTATCTAATAGGTCAGATGTTTATATCAAGATCGCAACCTTGATTAAAACAATTTTTATCACTGCTCGCAAAACCAATGTTCGATTAAATTTATAAATGTTCATGTCAACACTATTTCCCCACGAAGCGTGATGTCTGTTCTATAATGACAGATTTGGGATGGTTAGTTGAAACTTCAGGTCTAAAAAATTGCCATATAGGCTTCACCTAAGGAAAAGCTCAAATCGAGAAACACTAGTTAGTATATTAATGAAAACTGTGTTTAGTGTGTGGCAGGTTGGCTCAGTGGTTAAAGCACCAAATTCCGAAGCATACGTGCCCAGGTTCGAGCCCTGTCCGCGGCAAAGTCTGGATAGTACGTGATGTGTTCCTAATAACGATAAAACCGGTCTACTGGATGAATTTCATTTTCTTATTATATATTGAAGCATGTATACTTAATTGGTACTTATATCGAGCTCGTAAACTTGAGTTAAATCAATTTTATTACCGCCCAGACAATCAAAAATCGTCAAGTTACTTGTGCGACTGTTTATGCAAAATTTGATTAATTTTTATCCCTAATTTGCCAATTTTTAAAAGATGTTTAATTAATTTTTATGCAGTCAATGTTTGTGTAATTGTATGACTGGTATACATGCAGCGAATGGTGAAAATCACTCATGCTTGCGACTGCATAAAAATTGTGCAGCCACCAGTCTCTCGCAAGAATAACGTAAGCCAGTATACACCAGATGGGAGCAAAATATCTAATTCCACTTTCCTTTTATATGCATTGATTTTTTATCCTCGTTAGTCAGTTTAGCATCGTACTCTTTTAATGACCACAGAACGTCAAAACGCGCCAGTAAGTATTAAATTGTATTTTTTTTATACTATGCGACCGTTTTGTGAAACTTAGCATAACTTGAATTCTATTGTGTTGGTACCATGTACCAACTAGGCAACCATAGAGTTGGTTTCAAGTATTGACACAATAACCGTGGTGTTGATAGCCTTTACAGTCTCGCTATATGATTTATATATCGCGAGTTGACTTTGAAGTTGCATTGTCGAAGACTTAACATTGAGTTAATCCGACTACTGCTGGTATGCACATTCATATAGTAGATTGTACCTTTCATTTGTCCCACATACCTCATTCAAATATAGAGTAGATATAGGGCATAGTACCGGCTCCTATCGATTAGTCGCCAGTAAGCACAAAAACGAATATTAATATGAGAGTAGACCTTTCGTTCATGCCGACTTCGGTTTATTCATCTGGCCCTACTGGAATTAATTTGTTGCTAGGTGCGCAAAAACTAATACACAGTTTACACATTATTTTTGGATTTAATCTCAAACTCTCAAAATTGTGTAACGACACAAATCAATCGCCGACATATTGCGTAAATTAAATTCAAATTTATTTACGTTGCACCAATGAGAAAAAAGCAAATTGCCGTTTAACCACGTCTAACCACGTTTAACCAATAGTATGCAAGTACACATATTGCATGCTATTTAAGCACGGTAATTTACCATGCAAGTCAGTTGTGGCATTTGCCTTCTACCTGCTTCACGCGTGTGCGTTCTGTCGGTTGTCAATACGTGTGCGCTCTGTCGGCTGTCAATACCTACTCATCCTGTTGCGGGATACCGGAGAGACGAGCCAATTGAGTGCAGGACCTGCAGGACACCATCCACAACGCGATCACAGCTCAACCACGGGAGCAACAAATCAACCAGAGTCCACCCAAGGCTCTAGGACATCTTCAACGCTGAAGACTTCAAGAGAACGCATTACCCGGCCCTCTTAAGGGCCCCCATATCAGTAACTAATCTCTATTCAGAGCACCTTAACCGAGTTTGTAACGTCGTACGGCATTTACTTGAAGCCGGGGCGTTTACAATTGATTCGAAAATTTTTTAGCCCCAACAGCGCAATCGATGACTGTTTAGTAATTATAAGAAAAGTAATTTTCTATGTCAACACGTATGACACGACTGCAGTTGCCCAACGTATTAATGAAACATCACAAAATTTTTCACTCGATATTGCCTAGAATAAATCAATAAAATGGGAATATTATATCGAGTAGGAAACTTATGAAGTGTTTTTGGTTTAAAAATTTCGACCAGTTTCATGTTAGCTAAAAGAATGTGTGTGCGCTGATTCAAATTGCGGGTGATGCACGTAAATATTCTGACGCCTTATTTCTCTCCATCTCTCTCTCTCTATCTCTCTCTCTTTCAATTCGATTGGAAGAACAATGCAATTGAAATAATAGTAGAAAATCAAATGGTTAATACACGTCTGCAATTAAGCAAAAGGTTACTAAAACGTCGCACATTTCTTCGCCAGTTATTGCATATAAGATAATTAGCGAATGCAATAACTGAAATTATTTCACAATCTATGATGTTTTGTGGAGAAAACAAATTGCCACCTGATGGATTCAAGCAAAATTTGCATGTTCTTTCAAGGACACTGAACTACAGTTAATGCACTAAAATGATCGGGTGATCTCCGATTTGGCATTTTCTCTCCAACACAATTTTCTATTTTATTTAAATCAAGTTTGCGAGCTTGAAGTAAACACCAATCCCATTATATATAACCAGTCTTCGAACAACATAACAAATCTACCGCCAGCCGCAACGCACTGACGCGTTTCGACCTTCCATGATCATCATCAGAGTACGACGGCAAACTGACTATCGAGGATCAAACCGCATTGAATATATATGGAAATCAAATTAAGATATGCGGCTCTCACCTCTAGCAGTCTCGCATACATTGAACTTGACTGGAAATGTCGGCTGCACAATTTCTATGCAGTCACGAACATTAAATGTTTGCAGCTTTCGCCACATATACATATATAGGCAATACAAATTAACAATAATTTATTGCGCGGGTGGTGGTAACAATTATTTAAATCAAGTTTCCGAGCTTGAAGTAAACACCAATCTCATTGTATTTAACCAATCGTCGAACAACATAACAAAACTACCACCAGCCGCAACGCCTTATATATTCAATGCGGTTTGATCCTCGATAGTCAGTTTGCCGTCGTATTCTGATGATGATCATGGAAGGTCGAAACGCGTCAGTGCGTTGCGGCTGGCGGCATTTTGTTATGTTGTTCGACGACTGGTTAAATACAATGGGATTGGTGTTTACTTCAAGCTCGCAAACTTGATTTAAAATTGTTACCACCACCCGCGCAATCAATTATTGTTTAAATTGTATTGCCAATTTTCTATTACTTTTGGGTTTTGAAGAAAGCAATCATGGAATTTTTGTTTGAGAATAAAATTATTCCAATATAATTTGCGTCATTTGGCGTAGAGCACAGAAGCGGGACTGTGTTGTATATTTCTTAAAAATGAAAATATTTAGTGATTAAATTCAATCATCAAATTTTATTTAATTCATGTCATACATGTCATGATGTTAATAAATGTTTAGTGGAACATAACTTGTAAATATTTTAATGTAATCTTTTTCCATAACTGTAGCGCAAGCAACAAATCTTAGAAGGCTTATCAAATTAACACCCTTATTGATATTTAAACGTTGGCGTTACCAAAAATAAGTGTAATTTCATTCAGATCAAAAATTAATTAATCTAGATAAAATATTATCAGAATTGCATGAATCATTAGAAAAACTAACTTCCAGCAATACAACTCAACATTGATTGGCAAGCCACTTAGTAAAATAAAAAATATTTTGCACGGCAGAATGCTACAATTACCTCATGCATGCTTTGCTGAAATAGAGTTACAAAGAAGATTCACATAGCTCAGTCTCCGAGAGACAATGTATTATAGAAAGATTCAATCTCATGCATTGATTAATGCTCCAACTTTAGGCAAATTATATGTATATATATAAATTTCTATTTCTTTATAAATATACATTTATATTAAAGTATTAGCAGGATTCTCATATCTCTACAGCGTCAGAATAATCTAAATTTGGAATAAGACATAAAATGCAATTACGAAAATCCAGGGTGTGATCTTGATATAAGCACCTGACCCATTAATTACTTGTAAGTATAAACTAAGAATCGTATAGTGAAGAAAAGGCAATTCATTCAGTAGACTGGTTTCATCCTTATTGAGAACGCATCATCTACTAGCCAGAATTTGGGTATATATGTGTGTGTGTATGTGTAGCGTGCAGCAGGGTGGCTCAGTGGTTAGAGCATCAGATTCCGAAGCAAACGTACCCAGGTTCGAGCCCTGTCTGCGGCAAATTCTGGCTAGTACATGATGAGTTCTCAATAATGACGAAACCGGTCTACTGGACGAATAGCCTTTTCTACACTATACAATTCTTAGTTTATACTGACAAATATAAGTAATTAATGGGTGAGGTGTTTATATGTTATCACCGCCCGCGCAACTAATTTTCGTTTAATTATATAAATGTTCATTTCATTAACACTTCCCTATGTAGTGTGGTGTCTGTTCAGTAATGACGGATTGGGGATGGTTAGTTGGAACTTCGAGTCTAAATTGATGCCATATGTGCTCCACCTAAAGTAAAAAAAGACTAACCAAGTTACATTAGTTAGTATATACCTGAAAATTGTGTGTAGTGTGCGACAGAGTGGCTCAGTGGTTAGAGCACCAGATTCCGAAGCAGGCATGCCCAGGTTCGAGCCCTGTCAACGGCAAATTCTGGCTAGTACGTGATGAGTTCCCAATGAGGACGGATGAATTGCCTTTTCTTCACTATACAATTCGTAGTTTATCCTGACATATGTAAGTATTAAGATCGTCAAGTGCTTATATCAAGATTGCAAACTTGATTATAGCAATTGATATCACCGCCTGCGCAACCAATAATCGTTTGTTTATATAAATGTTTATTTCAAGACCGATTTCGTCTTTATTAATAACTCATCAGATCACCAGATTCCGAAGCAGATATGCCCAGGTTCGAGCCCTGTCTTCGGCAAATTCTGACCAGTACCTGATGAGTTCCCAATAAGAACAAAGCCGGTCTACACTATACAGTTCTTAATTTATACTGCCATATGTAAGTAATTATTGGGGCAGGTGCTTATATTAAGATCGCAAACTTGATTATAGTAAGTGATATCACTGCCCGCGCAACCAATGGTCGTTTAATAAAATGCAATTTATCAAATAAACTGGCATTCATCCTATTGTGCATTCACCTGTATTAGTCAGTATTAAATGCGGCTGTGATTCGAACTCTGGGGAATTTAGTTCAGAGTCACAAATGTTATTCCTTACGTCAACGTTGCCGCATATTTTCCAAAGGCAACCTCTGATCTTTCAAAATACGCTAAAACCATTCTACCTGGGGATTTCATAATTAATTAATTAATAATTGCTTTACTTAATCATACACATTTTGCCGCTATAAATTAATCATTTCATAGTTTAGCACTTTCAATTAATCTACTAGACATGTTTCATAAATGTTTAGTACTCGTACGTAATTGCCCGTATTTCGGCGACCGTGATTTGTACCCAGGAGTATGTAAGTTATATAATTTATCTAGTAGACTGGGTTTTTTTAAACTCTTATCAGTAGCAGTCAGAATTTTTACGGTAAAAGTTTGTACCAAATATAATTTGGTTTCACGTCATGCAATTTATACTTTATGAATAGATTTGCGCATCCTTTGGTCTAACTAAAAATTTTTCACCAGCACTGCATTCAGCCGTGTCCTCGTAATTCTTGAATACAACCCAAACTTCCTACTCGTCGTCTACAGCTTTTCACACTGAGACAGACATCATACTGTCTTAGATGGTGATAAAATTAATTTAATTGAGAGTATCGTTATAATGATTCTAACCTAAATATTTATGGGTATAAATCACGGCAGCAATCATAATGACCACTATTGACGAGTGCACGTTTGGGATGAAATTCGTACTCTTGACGAAGGGAACATGCTATTTTATACAATATATAGTTTGTTACTGCCATATAATAAGATAATTCTACGCCACTTAAATTTAATTATATATATTTAATTATATATATTTCAATGTATCCTATATTTCACGAAAATTGCGAATTACAACTATTTCTGAACACCTGTTACTCCAGTAAATCCATACACTCCGTTTTCCGACATTCCTCACCAAAATATGTACTGGATCAAGAATGTAATACCGGCTCCTACTGATAAGTCGCCAGGAAGCACGAAATAAATGTGTACGAGCTTATATTGTACGTGCTTGCAGACTTTGGTTTATCCTTCTGGTCATAATTGAAATAACTTGTTACTAGGCGCGCAACACTTAATGCATAATTAGATATTGTAATTGTTTAATTCGAAAGCGCTCACAGTTATATATGAAGTAGACATAGTTATATATATATATATATATATATATATATATATATATATATATATATATATATATATATATAATACTGCTCTACGACCATTAAAGACAAGATGAAACTGCCAACATGAAAATATTTTATACGACATAAAACCATATTTGAAAGTCAATGGGTTGTTTTATACTTGTTTAAACGTGTATAAAAATATTATTTGAATGTGTTTGTAATAATTTAGCCCAAAAATGGAAGTATTCGTTAGTAGTACGCATTAAACTGAATTAAAAGATTTATAGAAAATGTTACGCAGGAAATCAGATGATTAAAAGAAAAATATTACCAAAATTCAAGCGTGCTGTTAAGATAGTTATAATGGCTACAAATTAACTTCAGTTCTTCAAATTAGTATGGAAAAAGTGAGAACTTTAGAGTTCTTGCCAAGGTTATGCTTGGAGTAAGTATGTATTAGGTTTCGCGAACCTAGTAACAAATTAGTTCAGTTGTGACCAGAAGGATAAACCAAAGGCAGCATGAACGGAAAGTATAATCTCATGCACATTCGTTTCGTGCTTACTGGCGACTCATCAGTAGGAGCCGGTATTACGCCCTTTAACCACTATATATTTGGTAGAAGAATGTGGAATAATAGGACGGTACAATCTCCTAGACGAATGTGTAAACCCGTAATAGTGAAGCTAACATAATCTGAAGTCAACGACAATGCGACTTCAATGCTAACTCACACTATATAATATATATACCGAGTCTGTAAAGGATACTAACACTATGGCTATATTTTGGGCTATTATTACGGGTTTACACATTCGTCTAGGAGATTGTACCGTCCTATTATTCCACATTCTTCTACCAAATATAAAGTGGTTAAAGGGCGTAATACCGGCTCCTACTGATGAGTCGCCAGTAAGCACGAAACGAATGTGCATGAGATTATACTTTCCGTTCATGCTGCCTTTGGTTTATCCTTCTGGTCACAACTGAACTAATTTGTTACTAGGTTCGCAAAACCTAATACATACTTGCATATATATTAGTTCTTCGCAACAAACAGTATTTAAATGCTTGGAGTAAGTTGGTGTGATACTTAGTTTGTATAATTACCCGATCCATGTTCTAACTAGCTAATGATTAGTCCCAGATATTTTTCGTATCGGATAAACTTTTGAAATATTATTGCTTTCCTTCTTCTGTACGCAGCTAATCACAAAATGTGAACAAAAATAGTAAGGCTTGTGAAGTTGTAATTAAAACGCTTCATTGATACTTAGAAATGATTACTCTCTAATAGTCATTGGCGTTTCACTAGAAAGTTGCGCGTCGCTTGTGTGCTTGTGTGTCAATATAACTGCTAAATATTCCGTTAAAAGCTATCGCATATGTGTGTACATCCATTCAGAGGAAGCCACAAACGCTAATTGTTAATTCTCCTCGTGCATGCATCACAGCATGCAACATGATGTAACTAGGATGATATCAGCGGTTAGGGAGCGGAGAAAAGTAGTAAAAACACACCCGCAACAAAATCACATCAGACTATATCATCAAAATGTTTGTAAAATAAAAAAAACTTAATTAATAAATAAAGTTAGAACTAATATAGGTCAGACAAGAAATTAAGGAAATGCCTAACAGAGGATTGGTCATTTTAAGGTATGTGGTGATTAAACGTCCATTAATAAGTGCTGAATTTAATAAGGAAAAATGTTAACAGATACAATATGATGACTGTATATAAAGGGTTAAAAATTAGAAGATGCCACGATAGACAATTGATTATTAAGTGGTAAATTTATAGAGCCATATTTTTGCATTGCCTAATCCATTATTCTTTATCTTGTGCTGGAGTTTGTTTCTGGTTCCGATTTGTTCAATTGTCGCTTCCTACCATTAGTTAGTGCTATGTTCCAAATGGATTCTAGTGATATTTGCACCAATTTTTCATTCCTAGTAACAACTTTTGAATTAATTTCAATAGATTCCCTAATCAATCTCGTCGTTCTGTTACGATTGCATATCGCGATGCCTCGAAATTTATTCCAGTTAAGATTGTGCCTAGTCTCGCCTGAATGACATCAGATCACACAAATTAGCGTATGCATACTTGCTTGCAGTTCTGTGGTCTCATCTTCTTGCCTTGATTGGTTGCGTCGTTCGACCGGTATACATGAGATTACCGTCTTCGCATTGAATGTAGTACACTCCTGATGGTATATTTTTTAGTAAGTTTATTACGCAGGACAAGATATGGTCTTAAATCGATCTTTATATTGTATTACATCGCTATTGTTTTTAATATTCTGCTTACTTTTGAATTGGGAAATATCATGAGCTTGTCATCATCATTCGTTCTATAAAATTTTGACTAAGAAGAAAAATTTAAGCATAATTATCAAATTTGTAGTTTCGGAAATGAGTAAATATCGAATATAACAGCTAAATACTGTTTGTTGCGGAGAACTAATATATATGCAATTATGTATTAGGTGTTGCGAACCTAGTAACAAATTAGTTCAGTTTGACCAGAAGGATAAACCAAAGGCAGCATGAACGGAAAGTATAATCTCATGCACATTCGTTTCGTGCTTACTGGCGACTCATCAGTAGGAGCCGGTATTACGCCCTTTAAACACTATATATTTTGGTCAAGAATGTGGGATAAGGAGATTGTAACGTCCTATTATCCCACATTCTTAAAGGGCGTAATACCGTCTCCTACTGATGAGTCCCAGTAAGCACGAAACGAATGTGCATGAGATTATACTTTCCGTTCATGCTGTCTTTGGTTTATCCTTCTAGTCAAAACTGAACTAATATCGAATAGTTTGATATGCTTAAAAGCAGATAAAATATAAACTATGGTCCTGATAAGTAATTCCGATTATTATGAAAAAATGTTTTAAAATTTAAATAATAGTTATATATAAAATGAAATATCATAAGATCAAATTGATTGGTTCCAAGTGCAAGCAATATTATTGATCAATATTATGATTTGTAATACGTCCATACAAAAAATAGAGTTGCACCTATAGTGTACGGTTTGCTTAAAGAGCGTAAAATTTGTAACTCATTAAGATTTATTGTCAATGTCCAGCACTCACACAACATATACAATTTCAAAGTTTCTGTGTCATAGCATAAAAAATATTCCTACTTATTGGGTCATACATCGATTAATTCTTATAAGGTGACTGAAATTGTTGATAGATTTGTACAAGGTAAATGTGATAGTTTGGTCAGCTTCGATTTAGTGTCCATGTAAATAAATACACCGATACCTGAAACCCTGGATTGCTTACAGAAGTTACTCTGCGATCACCCGTCAATATAAGAAACGAGGAAAATAAAGATTTGGCACATTATATAGATGATGAGTATATGTATGTCCCCGAATTATTTACATTTAGGAAACAATTTTACAACAAAAGCCTCAATCTGACAATATTTGGCGACACCAATGGATAACAACTTTTTGCATTAGTTTACGAATAAAAATTTAGAAAAGTTATCACTAAGGCCAAAATTGTATCTACGCTCCTTGGATAACATAATAATCTCCTGAATATATGGTACTGATGAGATGGTAAATTTATTACATTTAACTACTCCAGTGGGTGATCTTCAATTTACGATTGAAAATGTGTCAAAGGGTGAATTACTATTTTTTTATGTCAAATTAATTAGGTGTCTTCAAGTTAGAAAAACATATTTACGCGAAAGGTAGTTACTCGGGCCTCCTTCGAATTTCAAGTAAAATAATCCGTATTGGATGATAATTGGCATCTTAAAATTTTCGACAGTAAGAATCCTTCGATTTACACATATAAAACATTCGTAGTTTGCATTAATTAGACTCCATGATATTTTAATGTTGGATGGTTATCTGCGTAAATAAATAAATTCAATAATGACGTATATCGCTAATAAATTTAATCCCAAGTTCGGGTTCGTAAAATCTCATATAGCAAAAGAAAATCGTAGGGTCATGGTATTACTGGACTCTGAACAAAACCTGGAAGTAAGTTCAAAAGCTACAAATGCAATACAAGTACCGTTTTAAGACAGTGGCTTATCATGAACTGTATATGTAATCCCATGCAATGATTGTTGTCACATATAAATTGATGAAACGTTGCGCCCAATCAAGATAAGAATAGGAGAACACAGACCTATGTGTTCAATTAACATGCTATGATGTTTGATTGGTTAATTACAATGGGATTGATGTTTATTTGAAGCTCGCAAACTTGATTTAAAGAATTTTCATCACCAAATGAGTAATCAATGATTATTTAAATGAATAGCTTGTATACACGTGGAAAAAGTTGTAAAATGTCAATGTTCGTGATTGCATAGAAATTTTGTAGTCGATATTTCCAATCAAGCACAATGTATGCGGGACTGCTAGAGGTGAGAGCCACATATCTAATTTTGTTGTCTAGATATATGCATTGCGGTTTGATTCAGGCCAATCAGTTTGCTGTCGTACATTGATGATGATCATGGAAGGTCGAAACTCATCTGTGCGTGGGACCTAACGGTGGTTTTGCTATGTTGTTGGTGACGAAAAGAATTAAATATTTTGGATTTTCAAACTATTTGAATTTGTTATAAATTAAAAATGGATAATTGTAGGAGAAATACATACTCTTGGCTCCTTCTTAATTACAAGTCAAACCATCCATATACGATTAAAATTGTCATTTTAATATCTTTCGCAAAATTTATTACTAATGGTTACCTTCGTAAATGAATAGAAGGAACGTAGTAAGTAAATTTAATATAAAATCATATTCTGTAAAATGTAATCGGATGAATCATGATTAAAGGTATACTGTATTATAGAACACTATATAAAACGCAGAAGTAACTAATGTTAGGAAGAGACGATTGCACGAATCGAAATCGGCAATTGGCTCCAACAAAATTTTAAATATACTAGATTAAAATTTGCTAATATTTGTCTTTATAGATTTGCCACTCGTCATCCAAACATAAATATTACCATTCTTCTTTTTTGCCTTTCTTTATATATATATATATATATATATATATATATATATAAGAACAAAACAACGTACTCCATGGAATAACATTTATTAATAAATCTTATTTCTACCAGTATCTACAGCCATTGTTCTGGATTCGTTAGTATATTCGTTCATCCAATCCCACTGTACATGTGTTGTAACCAATCTCCTCTTCGTTATGCTAGCCTTTGCTTTTCGCAATTTAGACCACTGCTTTTGCGCAATTTAGACCACTCCTTTTGCGTAACGTCATTTGGTGTGTCATCGCTTTCATTGTAATTGCGTCCGTAATTGATGTATGTGTCGTATTTTGCGAAGCGTTGGCTATTTTTAAAGGCATGTCGGTTATGTCTTTGTTCCAGTCCAATTTAATTTCTTTTTGAATTATTTTCTGCACGTTTAAGCAGGGCTTCAGCTTATTAATTGCAATAGCTTCAAAAGCCAGAAGCATTTTCTCTGTTTTTGCCTTGTAGAGAACTGAAAAATTGTTACTACTAACAGCATGACCTGTGAGTAGTACATGTTCGCAAATTGCTGATTTTTGTGCAGGAGCTGCACCCCTCTTTAATAGTTTTTGAAGGAGATGCTGATTTATTCTAGTTTCGAGCCTCTTTTTTGATCTGCCGATGTACTGAGCGTTGCAGGTACATTGAAATTTGTATACAGACAAAGGTGTTGACGTCACAGAGAGGCTATCTTTTTCATTCGTGCGCATCAGTTTTGTTGTGTTGAACACCACTCTCACCTGTATTGATGAAAACTGTGCTTTTGTCGCTCGAATTACTTTTCGTTTGAAGATTTCCGCTGGAAGATCACCTCCAAAGGGAACACTAAGCGTTACTATCTGGGGAGTTTGATTTTCTTCCAAATTGGCCTCGATTTTGTTGCGTTGCCTCAAGTTGATTCGCAAAAGCAGTGGTCTAAATTGCGCAAAGCAAAGGCTAGCATAACGAAGAGGAGATTGGTTACAACACATGTACAGTGGGATTGGATGAACGAATATACTAACGAATCCAGAACAATGGCTGTAGATACTGGTAGAAATAATATTTATTAATAAATGTTATTCCATGGAGTACGTTGTTTTGTTCTTACATTTTAAAAAATGGTGAAATTATAAACTATCAATTTATTGAAATATCATGGTCACCCTATTCCACGTACAACTCTCAATGCATATATATATATATATATATATATATATATATATATATATATATATATATATATAATTTTATCTATTAAGTTATGCCCTTACCCTGTTTAACACTTATTAATGAACTTTTATTTTAATTACCAATTTTATTATACTTATTCCTTCGTCACGTAGTTCTTAAATTTTCTTTTTTGGCCTTCACTTATTTTGATATCCTATCTTAATTAGTCTTTTTTATTGTACTTTTTTTCGGATATTTTACACTGGCATAGTTTGACTACGTGTGTGTCTGCATTTATTTGCTCCAAATCCAGACTGCCGAGGTCACTCTAACTAACGTTATTTTGCATGGTATAAACAAAAACAAATTATCTTACGCGTGCATGGAATTAATTGACATTCAGTTATTGTAACTTCCCTAAAACGAGATAACACGTGTATTTTATCATACTTAGATGAATACTTAGTAGTTATATGGATACACACATAAGCAACGCGTGCTTTTCTAGGAATACGACAGTAGCTTTTATGAAATCCCACTGTCATAAATATAAATGAATTCATTAAAATGAAGCTTTACAATTGCTTACTTAAATTGTCTTCATATTGTGTAGTGAGCTGTGGGCTGAAGAAGTAAATCTAAAGTTTCTGAAAATTCTCCGATTAAAAGAAAAAGTAGAAACAATTTCTTGCTAATCAAAAAGAGGATCAGATAGTACTTTTAAATTCAGTGGCCTTGAGCATTTCGCCTCTAAATCATTGTTATATTTAAAAACAGATTAATTTTATTTTTGCAATTGTCTAAAGTCTTTGTTTCGATAATGTTATTGTTATGCTGTCCTTACGTAAAAATATACATTTTTAAATGTCCATGCATATTTTTTGTCAAAACGGCACCAAAAAGAAAAGTTCTTAGATGTTTGAGTTTATTCAAAATATAAATTTAGTAAAATCATACAAAGATAATTCTTCCGCATAGGTCCAATCCTTTTGAGCTTAAATGAGAATCAATAAAGGTGCTATATTAAAAATATTTCCGGAGAATCAGCTGTCTTCTTATGAACATAATTGTGATTTCCTGCCAAGAGAAAACTATTTCCAGTTAACTCTCTCTTCTGACTTTAGCTCTGCATTTATGTGTGAAACAAAATTGAGCATTAAAATTGAATTTATTACGCTTTAGAGACAATTGTAGATGCAATTCTTACATGCTCCCTTTCTTTCGTCCGCCTTATCTGTCCACCCCTTGCGATCGAATTAAAATTTAAATGATACAACTTCCAGGATAGTCTGAATTTAGCTTACAAATATAACTTGTTGATTGTCAAGACTGAGAAATTTTCTCATTTTATTGGATTTTTCCTATAATAAATTGGTTTGGTTTACCTTAACGCAGCTTTTGAAAAAACATATAACTAACTGGATTTTATATGTAGTGAAATAATAGCAAAAGTTTCGTTTAAATCTTTGCATTAATAGGCGGGAAAATGTTTGCAGCGTGTTCCTGTGTGAGCCACAAAGGTTTTTTTTTAATTTCAAAATTATATAAACCGCAAGTGTGTTTTGGACAGATACGATTCGTTTGAACTATGCTAATATGTGAAGAAATATTTTTTCATTAGATAATCACTCTTAGGTAGCATTGTGTAACATCTCACAGGTCATATGAATTTTTTAAATAAAAACAAAAAGCGCTCGATCATTTTTCTGTTTTAGAGTAAGAAGCTTAAATAAACAGAGGAAGTTTTCCCATTTACCATTACGAATATTCTGGTTTGTATCATTCATTACAAAAATTTCATCAGCGAAATGCTGACTTCTACGTGCGGAGTTCAGATATTCCTTCAACTGTTTATGCCAGTGTCTGCAGTCCTTTCGTTGCGACGCTTTCCGTTAAAATTTAAGAAGACATAATTTATTTAATTGAACTTAAACTAATATCAAAATACTGTATACTTTAAAATAGTCACAATAATATCATTCGTCTCGGATATATATCTCACTGATTGACAAAACTGAACTAATAATGATCCAATTAAAAGTATATGTACCTTTAAATGATCGCGCAAATAACACGGTTTCATACAGAGGCAAAGTCTTCAATTTCATAATTAGATGAAATCCACAAAAATTTGCGATAAATTTCTATAGCTTCAATTACGCAATTTTCGTAAAATCCGATATCAATATTCATTCTAATACAATTTTTACAATAAAATAAGCATTGTCGAGTAATTTTTACCATCTCATCATAAAATAACTGATTTCAAATGTTTCAAACGAAGTCCGGGAAATTATTTTCTCTTTTCTAAATATAATTTCACCCTTGAGTCATTAAGAATCCAAGTGAATGAATTAAGTTGCTATTTATATTACTAATATTGTTAATATTCACTTATTGGAATACAATGCATCGTCCATTATATATAATCATTTTAATTAGTAAAACACCTCAATATAAACCAAAACCGTCAATGAGACTTAGATCACTGAATTATTTTACGATTAATCCAGTTGGATTAGGAATTTTATGAATGTAAGCCAGAATATGCACTAGACAACGGATGTTGGAATTATTACACAATGTCAACAATAGCCTAATACTGTGCTATTTTAACTTAAGAAATAGGAGTAGTTAAGTAGTTTATTTAAAAATAAGGTTTATTTCTATGTGTGTCCTTTAATGGTTCTACACAAGTTTCTAGGCTGAATAATTCAAATGTGGTAGTAAGAAATATTTGAGAAACCCGACATAGTATACATATCTTCATATCAATTTTGCGAACTTGATGTAAACAAAAAATCCATTGTAAAGCTAAATTGCTGTCAGTCAGCTAGGTTGTGCATCTAATTAATTAAAATAGGATTGATGATAATATCATGATGGCAAAATTGATTTAAAGAATATTTTCTATCCACTGCGCAATCAATGATCACTTAATTGTATACCTTCTGGTGCATATTTTACTCATTTCTTAACCCCTTTTGTTGTTTTCTTGAGGTAAATACCAACCCCATTATAAACATACGATTTACAGTATAAACTAAGCATTGAGTATTGTAGAAAAGTCAATTCATCCAGTAGACCAGTTTCGTCTTTATTAGGAACTCTTCCTATAATGTACAGAATTTTTCGTGTATAGGGCTCTAACGTGGGCACGTCTGCATCGGAATCTGTTGCTCTACCCACTGAGCCACCCTGCGGCAATCATTACACGATCTTCTGTTATATACTAACTAATGTTTTTAGTGAGCCTTTCCTTTAGATGGAAGCGATACGGGTTCTTTTTAAACGTAACGTTCCGACTAACCGCCCACAATTTGTTATAGAGCAGATATCATGCTACCTAGAGAAGAGATATTGAATTGAGCATTTAAATAATTAAATGCACATTGATCGCTCGGGCGGTTAGAACAACAGATTTCGAAAAAAACATGCCCAGTTTCGAGCCTTGTCATCGGCAAATTCTGGAAGATACTTGAAGATTTACCATTAAGGACGAAAGCGGTTAACTGGATGATTCTCCTTTTCTACATTATCCAACACTTAGTTTACACTGACAAATGTATTTACATAATGTGACTGGCCTTTACATCAAGATCGCAATCTTGGTTTAAATAAATGTTATCGCCGCCCGTGCAACCAATGTTGGTTTAATCAGTTTGTTTACCTTACATATATTGATTTTTGATTCTAATGAGTCGTTTTGCCGTCGTGCTTTCTTGATACTCATACACTTCTTCAAATCAAGTTTTCGATCTTGAAATAAACACTTATACCATTGTATTTAATCAGTCCAACAACAGAAAAACTACCGCAGTACACATTCAAAATACGTCAGGAGTGATACCAACTCTAGTTTAAATATGTTGTGCCATTTTTAAATAAAGCTGGATATAAGTTTATATCAATTCCGTAAACTTTGAGTTATTTTCATGACCACCAGCGAAAACGTGATTGATTGATTCAATAGCATATAAAAATTTTGTCAGTACAGAGCAAATGTGAAGTTTGTGATTTTATAAAAATTATGCAGCCGAAAATCTAGCTAATTACTATATTTTATAAATTATTATGGATGATAAAATAATTTCAGATCTCTTGTGTGTTAGTAATAACAAAGCTTTTCAAAATAATTCGTGAAAGTTTTACAATTGTCTATAAGTATAGTTTTGACTTTTCCGTGATTAGACCACATTTACATCAATAGACAAAAGTTGAAATTTTCATACATATCTACTTCAGATGGACGTAAGTGAAAAATCTTTGTTACCAATCTTCTATTTTATTTTCTATTTTTGCTTAAATTGGCATATAAAACCGTGGCATAACCAAAGTCTGCATCTCGCTTTAAATGATGCAAAGAGAACAGTGATCTATGCGCATGAATAAATTAGATCACAATTCTAGACCTTTTGATGAAAGCCTGTCAGCTAGATGTTCTTTCTGCTCTGAAAGTTGCGACGATTTTTCACCTACTAATAGGGCAAATTCGATCTCGCACTTACCATTTGGTGTACATGAACTCGGCCTAAGGTGGACGCAAATTGTACAACTGATAAAGGCAGTGTACTAGGCTTCTTCTTACAGATTTAATCATTGCTTACCAACCTCTCTGCAAACGCCATTGGCTATTTGGAACTTATTCCACAAATTTCTTAAGAAACTATTAGTGCTAACATTTAAAAAAACTTTTTTGTGTAATTGAGAAATAAATGGTGCATCGAATAGCAACTATATTATAAAGCGGATATATAAATTATAGCAAAAAAGCCATTTACTCTTCGCCAGAAATCAACTCGAGAGTAATAGTCGTTAATTTATATAGTCAATTTGAAAAGTAAAGGGGATTAAGATGTTTTTAATACATAATTTATATAACAACGAACAGGAAGCGAGAAACTCACGTGCAAAGGTACGCAAACAAAAAACATTTCACCAGTTTCATTTTCAAATCGAGTACAAACTTCTTTCATTTATTATTATAATCAAGGTTGCGGTCTTGATATAAACACCTGACCCATTAATTACTTACATATGTCAGTATAAACTAAGAATTGTATAGTGTAGAAAAGGCAATTCATCCAGTAGACCGGTTTCGTCCTTATTGGGAACTCATCAAGCACTGGCCAGAATTTGCCGCGGACAGGATACGAACCTGGGCACGTCTGCTTCGGAATCTTTCATTTATTTAGCTATGGATTCAAGGTTTTGTATTAAACAGTTCTGTTGTGCCTAAATCTTTGACATTTCTTGCTTCGTAAAACAACTAGAGATCGGCCTGATTTGGATCGCAATTTTTTTTAAAGTCAACGTGAACACAAGATTGACAACTGTGGTATTAGTACAATGAAGCATTTTTTGTGTGTTGGATTTCGCGGAGCTTATCTATTATATTTATGTTTAGCAGGCATTTGGTTTTATTTAGAAATACGTATTGTGTATTAATTATCCCAAAACTCATTGCCTTCTTAATTCTTAGAGTAAATATTTTGGTATGCATACACATAACGGCTTTTGACCTATCACGGCTTCATTTCGTTTAATGTCGTATATACTTCATGCTTGCTTCAAAAAAAACATTTCTGAATTAATATTTTCTAATAAAAATGTGAAAAAGCCTGAATTTATTGACTAGCAAATCTTGATTAAAATTATCTTAGTCAAATTTGACAAAAATATTCAATTTGGTAAATATATTTTAAAATAAGCACATAACAAATAAATCGTTTCAGACTTTGCTTAAGTACACATAAAATCTCAATATCAAATTCCGATGGAACATAGTGAATACTACGAAGCTGATTTTTAGAATATAATTTTGATACGGATGTCACATAAATGTCCAATAAATATCTTTCATTTTAAAAACAAAATTAACTTATTTGGCTATTGTAAATAAACAATGAAATACTATCTTAAAATTTTGATTAATATTTGTTAGTTTCCATTTATATCAAATGATATAGAACAGCTATTAATAAAGGAAGCAAGCAAGCAAACGTTTTTTAAATAAAGTATAACGCTCAGATGAAATATATTTAATAAATGTTTTATATTCTGTAAGTCATCTGTTACGACTCTGGCTTAATTCAATTTTGCAGATAATTATTTTAAAAAAATAGTTTTTCAATTTTTGTGGATATTAAAACATTTTAATTTAAAATATATGAACATGATGGACGATAGATTATTATCAGCTGGAATTCAATCACTACAGCACGTGGTAAATGCATATCAAATTCTGACAAATAAATTTTGATCATGCTGATACTTCATTTCAGTTACTTTGTTTGTCCACATGAAATACACAACATTAATAGAGATCGACAAAAAATTAAGCCAGTTTACCTTATAATCTAAATAAATGTCATCCATTTGGGGGGACAACTACAAATATTTGTAATCATGAAATACTAATGCTAATAGTTGAACCACTATGTGCACACATTTGTCAGTATAAACTAGATGGTGTATAGTGTGGAAAAGGCAATTCATCCAATAGACTGGCTTCATCATTATTGGGAACTTACCACTTACTGTCCATCATTCTCTGCGGACAGGGCACGAACCTGAACACGTCTGCTTCTAAATCTAGTTCCCCAAACCATGAGCCACTTTGCCGCATGCTATACACATTTTTCCGCGATATACTAACTAATATTTCTTGGTTAGCCTTTCCTTTAAGTATAATTTTCAATAATGAACAAACCGACCTATTGGGTGAATTTCCTTTTCTACACTACACAATTCTTAGTATATACAGACAAATGCATGTACATAATGGATCAGATGTTTATATCAAGATCGCAACCTTGAATAAAAGTAATTTTTATCCCCGCGCGCGAAACCAATATTCGATTAATTATAAAACAGGTAACAGTTTGTTTGGCGTTGACGATAGATTTGGCCAAAAAGGCATGTCTTTAAACGGATAGCCTCGTTTAAGCAGTAATGAGCATCTCACGTGAAACAAGTTGCTTTTTTAATGAAACAATCTAAGAGTCAAAATGACTTAAGAGAATGACCGCTGAAAAAATTAAAAAAGAACACGTCGATCACGTCGAATGCGTTAAAAATATTTTATATTGAATTATTCATTGTTCTTAATGTTATTCATAAGAAAATCAAACAACACTATGGCTATTGTGTCAGTACCCGATACCAACAGTATGGTATCGTAAATGTATGTAGTACTAACACTATGGCTGTCAAGTTCGTACATGATACCAACACGATTGATTTCAGTGTATGGTAAAGTTCACTAAAATTGATAATTACAACTATATATAAACACCTGTTACTCCTGAAAATGCATACTCTCTGTACCTGATCGATATCATCTATCACTTTTCGCGGTACTTATGACATTATTCAATTAAATATTTCACAATTATATACTGTTTTGGCAATTTTGCATTAGTTCTTTAAATCAAGTTTGCGAGCTTGAGGTAAACACCAATCCCATTGTTTTCACCAGTTGTCGAACAACATAACAAAACTGCCGCCAGCCGCCATGTTGTTCGACGACTGGTTAAATACAATGATAGAGCATACATTGAAGCAAATGTTAATTACATTTACGAACTTAGTTAACGGATTGACTCCTTTGTACATATAGAAAATTCACTGCTTCCAATAAGAACAAGAAATGAGAATGTGAAAGTAAATGATTATAAAGGAAATAAGTCAAAGACCACCTGTTCATTTTTTCAAATTTTTTTAACATTAAATGTCAATGAGCTTTGATTGAAAAAAAATTGACATGCAACTAAAAACGTGTTAAGGACTGCAACACGCAGAAAATAATGTATATTTTCGAATTCCGCCTAACATTAATCCCAGAGGTGAGATTATAAATGCCAACTATGATAGAAGCAATGCAGCCGAACATTGCCAAACAGTTGAAGTCTTTTTCACTGCCATTCCCATATTCATATAAGTGTCCTTGGTGAAATTTGTTGAAAATATAAAGAACGAATGTCAAGAATACGTAACTGCATACTTGTAAAATCAGTTCTGTGTCAATTTTTTTATTACCTTAGCAATCAGCATGCTTAACAGTTAGGAAAAGGCTGACAAAAGAAAAGTTTGTAATGTAAAAGAGTGAAAGCTAAGAAATCACGGTCGTACGACGATTCAATGTTTAAAGAACAGCAAATTTTAGTCAAAATGCAAACGCATAAAGAAATTTTGTCATTCCCTAAATTTATAATAAGGTTTTATTAAGCAAAACAAATTTCCATACGATTATTCGACCTGTTTACGTTATGCTAGGAAAATATTTTAATATAATCTAGCAAATGCAATCCATCCAGTTGCAAAATAGGTTCGTCATTATTGACAATCATCTTAGCAGTTATAGGAATTGAGAGCAAGATTCGAGAACACAGACACTTGGATGGTATCACGCACATTCTTCTCAAAGAAACCATATTATTTAAAAGATTAATCTAATTTTGCTTTTCATATATATGCAATGCGGATCAATCCTCGTTAGTCAATTTGCCGTCGTACTCTGATGGTGATAATGGAAGGTCGAAACGCGTCAGTGTGTTGCGATTGGCGGTAGTTTTGTTATGTTGTACGACGACTGGTTAAAAACATAGGAGTTGGTGTTCACTTCATTCTCGCAAACTTGATATAAAGAGTAGTTACCACCACCCGCGCAATCAATTATTGTTTAATTTTATTGTCTATATATATATATGTTTGTGGCGAAAGCTACAAACAGCTAATGTTCGTGACTGCATAGAACTTGTGCAGCCGACATTTCCATTCACGTACAATGTATGCAAGATTACTAGAGGTGAGAGCCGCATATCTAATTTTGCTTTCCATATATATATATATATATATATATATATATATATATATATGCAATGCGGTTTGATCCTCGCTAGTCAGTTTGCCGTCGTACTCTGATGGTGATCATGGAAGGTCGAAACGCGTCAGTGCGTTGCGGCTGGCGGAAGTTTTGTTATGTTGTTCTACGACTAGTTAAATACAATGGGATTGGTGTTTACTTCAAACTACATAATGTCTGATGGCTATCACAGAAAATTGAATGAGTCAAATATTAACAGGGGAGATGTATTTGGTACCAGAATAGAAAGCAGTTTACCTGAACATCCAATTTGAAGGGGACGTTGTTTCCCGCACATCATAGGAGAAAGTTGAAGCGATATTAACACACACATTTATAATGCAGAAAAACTACGAGTTTTATTTATGGTAACACACTTACCTTTACCATCAATCAAACTCTGAAGCAACGCTAGTGATTGTGGCCTGTTTTTAAACAAGGAACATATCAACAGACCGCATGAATTGTGCACAGTGACAGGATTAATCTTCAATTCATGGTTCTCAAGTTAATCGCGTTCTGAAATCTCAGTTAACACCAGTGATGCGAAAATACGGTTTGCCACATCAGCAGCTTTTTCGTTAAGCAACACACTGACGCGTTTCGACCTTCCTTGATCATCATCAGAGTACGACGGCAAACTGACTATCGAGGATCAAACCGCATTGAATATATATGGAGATCAAATTGAGATATGCGGCTCTCACCTCTAGCAGTCTTGCATACATTGAACTTGACTGGAAATGTCGGCTGCACGATTTCTATGCAGTCACGAACTTTAACTGTTTGCAGCTTTCGCCATATATACATATAAAGACAATACAATTTAACAATAATTGATTGCGCGGGTGGTGTTATTAATGCTTTAAATCAAGTTTTCGAGCTTGAAGTGAACACCAACCCTATTGCGTTTAACCAGTCTTCGAACAACATAACAAAACTACCGACAGCCGCAACGCACTGACGCGTTTCGACCTTCCATGATCATCATCAGAGTACGACGGCAAACTGACTATCGAGGATCAAACCGCATTGAATATATATGGAAATCAAATTTAGATATGCGGCTCTCACCTCTAGCAATCTTGCATACATTGAACTTGACTGGAAATGTCGGCTGCACAATGTCTATGCAGTCACGAACATTAACTGTTTGCAGCTTTCGCCACATATACATATAAAGACAATACAATTTAATAATAATTGATTGCGCGGATGTTGGTAACAATGCTTTAAATCAAGTTTGCGAGGTTGAAGTGAACACCAACCCTATTGTGTTTAACCAGTCTTCGAACAACATAACAAAACTACCGCCATCCGCAACATACTGACGCGTTTGGACCTTCCTTGATCATCATTAGTGTACGACGACAAACTGACTATCGATGATCAAACGGCATTGAATATATATGGAGATCAAATTTAGATATGCGGCTCTCACCTCTAGCAGTCTTACATACATTGAACTTGACTGGAAATGTCGGCTGCACAATGTCTATGCAGTCACGAACTTTAACTGTTTGCAGCTTTCGCCACATATACATATATAGACAATACAATTTAACAATAATTGATTACGCTTTTGGTGGTAACAATACTCTAATGATGATCATGGAGGGTCGAAACGCGTCAGTGCGTGTGACTCACCGTAATTTTGCTATGCTATTGGATGACTGGTTGAATACAATGGGATTTGTTTTTACTTCAAGCTCGCAATTTTGGTTAAAAAATTGCTAACACCATCCACGCAGTCATGGAATTGTTTAATAGTTTCACCAATGTACTAAACTACCGTTCATTACTACTCCTTTTGACTAGCATTTCATCGCCTGATAAAAGCTTAAGAGGACATTCTTAAATACAGAACAAATACTAAATGCCTAGATTTATCAACTTGAGCATTTGTCACAAAGAACTGCATCATGCCATGATACTGTTAATAAATTTCTATTAATATACCTTTATAAGCATTATTTCCACCGAAGGTTGACATATTTTTCTCTTTTATATTAATAAACACGTTATATAAGTTTTAAAAAACTAGAATAGCTTCAATTCTGAATTAAGTATGGCTTACGCAGCTTTCTGTTTTACTCATTTTCTAAAAGAATGGTAAGCAAAATACGCCATGGATAAAGAAAACAAACTCCGCTAAACATTATATTTCGGGCTTGCATTCAACTCATTAAAACAAAATGTAACGAGTATAAACATTTTCAAGTTTAAAATATTCTTATCAATTCTTTTGGGACCAGTTAGTTGTAGTGAATGAATTGTAGATTAAAAAATATGGAAGATCATAAAATAATCGATTTCCTGGCCTTCTTTCACAATATTTTCTACAAAACTTGGAGCTAAATTTAAGATTCTTACAAATAAAAAATTCTGTGCTTATCGAAATGCAAGTGTTGAATGCATGAAAAGATTTCCATGGTACAAATGGCGTATTTTTCTGCTCATGTTAATGGCATTAGAAAAATTAATACACAATTACCATGTAGACAAATATTTCATCTAACTTTGTTGTCTTTATATGTGCATTGTGGTTTATGCCAAACAGAATTTTTGCCAACATGCACTGATGCTGATAACAGAAGGTTGAAACTTGTCAGAACGTGTGACTGACTGGTATTTTGCGATGATGTGCGGCTGTGATTGGTGCTTCTCTGAAGCTCGAAAATTTCAATTAATGAACTGTTTCATCTATTAAAGGACTAGTGTTTCTATTTAATATATGACAAAATTAGTGATAATACATATTAAAATTATGAACAAATCATTAAATATAGTTTATCCAAAGTCAATGAAATCTCACTTAAAATAAAAGTGCAAATAAGAAGACAGAAAATAAAACTTTAAAAGTGAATTGAGGAATGCATTCTTCACCAGTCGTCAGTAGAAAAGAAACATTTTCTAGTGAAGCAAAGTCAAATCATCAAGTATTATAATCAAGGTTGCGATCTTGATATGATCACCTCATCCATTAATTATTTACATTTGTCAGTATAAACTAAGAATTGCATAGTGTAGAAAAGGCAATTCATCCAGGAGATCGATTTCGTCCTTATTCAGAACTCATCATGAACTGGTCAGAATTTGCCACTGAAAGGGCTCGAAGCTGGACACGTCTGCTTCGGAATCTGGTGCTCTAACCACTGTGCCACCCCGCTGCACACTACACACACACACAAATTCTGGCCAGTACATGATGATTTCCCAATAAGGACGTAACCGGTCCATTGGATAAATTGCCTTTTCTACACTATACAATTCTTAGTTTATACTGACGTACGTAAGTAATAAATGGGTCAGGTGCTTATATAAAGATCGCAACTTTGATTATAATAATTTTTATCACCGCCCGCGCAACCAATGTTCATTTAAATCATCAAGTAGACCGGTTTCTTCCTGTATTCGCCAAGAATTTGTCAGATTTTGTCGTAGGCAGTGCTCAAATCTGGGGAAATTTTTTCGATGTCTGGGAATTTATAGATACAGCAGAAACTTTGCTGCATACTACAGGACATTTTCAGCTAAATACCAATTTGTGTTTGTGGTTTGGCTTTCGTTACTTCTTTCTCACTTTTCTCTAACAAATCTTGTTTTGTTAAACAATAATTGATTGCACGGGTGGTGGTAACAATTCTTTAAATTAAGTTTCCGAGCTTGAAGTAAACACCAATTCCATTTTATTTCACCAGGCGTCAGGCAACATAGCAAAACGCTTTTCGACCTTCCATGATCACCATCAGAGCACGACGGCAAACTGACTTGCGAAGATCAAACCGTATTGCAAATAAATGGAAAGTAAAATTAGATATGCGGCTCTCACCACTAGTAGTCTTGCATACATTGTACTTGACGGGAAATGTTGGATGCACAATTTCTATACAGTCACGAATATTAACTGATTGCAGCTCTCGTCACAAATAAATATACAGACAATACAATTAAAAAATAATTGATTGCGCGGGTGGTGGTAACAATTCTTTAAACCAAGTTTGTAAGTAAAATATTTAATGATTGAAAAGCGAAAGTATGCATATCCGCGGAATGAGTACCTAGCTGAAGTTCACATTTCACAATTTTACAATGAATAGTAAACTTATTTAGAAAATTTTATTAAAGAAAACCTCAGAAATATGTAGTTACATGGATGTATTTGGAAAAGTAGCAGTGAACGTTTTAGTAGTATCATACTTTATAGTATTGGTAGTGAAAATTGTATTGCTACTATTAGTAGTAGTATAAGTTGTCCTAGTTGTTTTAGGATTGACATTTATCGAAGTAGAAGTAGTAAAAGTAATAGCATTAGTAGCAAAAGAAGCAGAAGAAATAGTAGTAGTAGTGAGAGTAATAAGAGTATTAGTTGTAGAAGTTAGTAGTATTAGCAGAAGTACTAGCAGTATTAGTTGTTGTGGTAGCAGTAATATTATAAGTAGTATTAATAGTATGAGTTGTATTAGTTGTAGTAGTATGAATAGTAATATTAGTAATAGTAGTATTGGAAGTATTAGTAGTAGGTGTTGCATTAATGGCAGCATTAATCGTAGAAATGGTACTATTAATAGTGGTTATAGAAGTTAAGTGTTAGTTATCATTGTTGTTTTTGTAGTAATGTCGTCGGTGTTAGCAGAAAAGCTGTTACACATGGTATTGATGGTGTTAGTTGCCTAATATTATCAGAAGTGGTAATTCAAGGTGTAGCAGAAGCATGTGTATTATTAGCAAAACGTAGACGCTGCAAGTTTTTTTAGTGGCTTTGTCTATATGATTTTTACCATGTATAATAATAGTAGTAATAATAGTATAAGTATATGTAGTAGAATAAGTATAAAACAGTTAGTTATAGATGGCGTAGCCGCATTTCTGATTGTCGTCGTTTTTGGAACAAGTATGTTGACCCGGACAATGCTCTTATCCAAGTATGTATTAGGTGTTGCGAACATAGTAACAAATTAGTTCAGTTGTGACCAGAAGGATGAACCAAAGACAGCATGAACGGAAATGTATAATCTCATGCACATTCGTTTCGTGCTTACTGGCGACTCATCAGTAGGAGCCGGTATTACGCCCTTTAATCACTATATATTTGGTCGAAGAATGTGGAATAATAGGACGGTACAATCTCCTAGACGAAGGTGTAAACCTGTAGTAGAGTAGCTAACGTCGTATAGTCTCGACAAAGCGACTTCAACGCTAACTCACTATATATAATATATATACCGAGTCTGTAAAGGATACTAACACTATGGGTATTGTGCTAGTAACAGATACCAACATTATAGTACTAAATTGTACATGGTACTCACACTTTGGTTTCCAAGTCGGTACATGGTAAAACATGATGGATATCAATGTATGCTATAGTTCACCGAAATTGAGAATTACAACAATTTTTGATCACCTGTTACTCCAGTAAATCCATACACTCTGGCCTTGATCGATATCAGTTATCACATTTCGCGGTATGCATGACATAATTCAATTCAAAATATAACAGTTAAATACTGTTGTAGATGTGCTCTCAAATGTTCCGATCAACCGTCTTTCCAACAAAAGTGTGAAGATATTCGAAAATCAAAGTTAATTTGCCTTGATGATGATAATTGGAATTTACTTTGGACAATGATAAGATCCATATAAACAAGGCAGGCACTACAAATTGCGGCAGTGTAGGCTCCCAGCATTCTAGTATTCAAGAGTGAATTTGACTCCTTGAAGTATTAGTTTCTGACGCCTTTTTTGTTCTTATTTTTGATGATGATGATTATGCTTCAAGGAGTTAAATGCACTCTTGAATACTAGAACGACGGGTGTAATGGGGACGGCGTTATAGATTTCGCTATTCAAGAACTTGCCTTAATTGAAAAACAGTATTTATACAATCTCGCGCTGACCGAAATCCGGCTTGTTCTTCTCTACTATGTGATCAACGTAAGATAATCGAAACAAGTATTCTAGATTCGACTAGAATCAAGCTTATACCGCAATGAACAACGATTACCTTTTCTAAAGATATGAATAATGGTCAATTAACTCCAAGTAAGCGGCACAACCTATTTCATTCCATATAATATGACAAAGGCTAGTCAACGCTGCAGAATTTATGTTGACACCATTATAAAACACGCTTGGAAGCAAAAAGACGTGGCGTGAAGCTTTGCAAATATATAAGGTTGCATTCTTATTGCAAACTCTGATGTTGGTATAAGCATACCGCTGTGGATCAAGACCGATGGATGCCCAAGAAAATTTAACAGTTCACCTATCTAGGCGACAGATTTTATCGGCCATTAATTGGCTGGTACTACCATTTATAGCTTCGCTAACTTTTGGGCAAGCAAGTTGAAAATAACATTGGCTATTACCTAATGCGAACGCTTCATCCATCTCCTCGACCTCTCTGGTCCTAAAGGTTTCCAGATCGAAAATTATATTGCGCTTAAATTGGCGCCAAACAATTCGATAAGCTTTATTATAAGTCGAACTGGCAGGAATTTGGCGCCTAGATTCGACAATCTCCATAGATTTTACAGAGACACATTGATCATTCTTACGAGAGCCTACACTGCCGCAATGTGTAGTGCCTGCCTTGTGCATATGGATCTTATCTTTGTCCAAAGTAAATTCCAATTATCATCATCAAGGCAAGTTAACTTTGATTTTAGAATATCTTCACACTTTTTTGGAAAGACGACAGATCGGAACACTTGAGAGCACATCTACAACGGAAAAGAGCATTGTCCGGATCAACGTACGTATTCTAAAAACGACGACAATCAGAAATGCAGTCACGCCATCTATAATTAAGTGTTATATGAACTATTTGAATTGACCGTTGTTAAGAAGCTGAAGGACACCACGTGGTGTAACGCCTTACACAATGTCCGAAGTTTGTGCTCCTTAAATCTAATCTATTTTCCGCATATCTATCCAACAGTCGTTCAGCTAAATCGTTATGAATTGAATTTAGAGTGTATCTGCCACTTAAATTAAATTCTTCATTACTTAGGTGCCTAATTTTTGCGTTCATGTCACCCATAACCAAGACTATATCCGAACTTTTTGTTCTACTTTGTAAAATAAATTAGATCAAAGTAAATTGTTTACTTGCTGTCGTAGGTGCTGCAATCGTTTGGAACATATGCGGTTACAAGGAAATCGCAACGTTTATTAAGTTTCATTGCATTGATTTAAGTTTAAGTATTTAAGCGTGTCACACAAAGACGGCTGTTTACATGGATCAACTCAGTTAAAAAAGCTTCAGTTCGCGAGCGAAAAAAAATGTCAACGACCCATTGATCAGCTTGAGAAAAGACCGTGGAACCAGAGATTTGAAGCCATAGTAGGCAAAAAATGATGTAGGATGAGAAAAGCAATAAGGAAGAAAAGAAGAAGAATATGAAGAATGAGAAGAAGAGAAAGAAGTAGGAAGAGAATGAGGAGAAGAAGATGAATTAGAAGAAAGACGAGGTATAGGAGAAAAAGCAGGAAGAGAAGGAGGAGAAAAATAAAAAGGAGGGGGAGGGGGAGAAGAAGAAGAAGAAGAAGGTAAAGAAAAAGAAGGAGGAAGAGAAAAAAACGAGAAGGAGGAGAAGAAGTAGGAGAAGATTGAGTACAAATATACGAGGAAGAAGGTAAAGAAGAAGAATATGAAGAACGAGAAGGACGAGGAAGAGGAGAAGAAAATTAAGGAGAAGAAAAAGGAGGAATAGGAGGAAGAGTAGAAAGAGAAAAAGAAGAAAAAGAAGGAGGAGGAGGAAAAGAATAAAATGAAGAAAAAGAAGAAGTTGAAGAAGAAGGAGGAAGAAGAGGATGAAGAAAAAGAAGATGATGATGAATGAGTGGTAATACACGAGGAAGAAGGTTAAGAAGAAGATTAAGAAGAAGGAGAAGAAGAAGAAAAAGAAAATGAAGAAGGAAGATTCGGTTGTGGAAGAAGAGGAGGAAGAGAAGAAAAAGAAAAAAAGTAAAAGGGAAAGAAGAAGGAGGAGGAGGCGGAGGAGGAGGAGATGAAGAAGAAAAGAGGAAGAAGCAGGTGAAATAAGAAGAGAAGAAGACCATCAACAACAAGGAGGGGATGAAGAAGAACAGAAAGAAAAATAGAAGAAGAATAAGTCGTAGGAGATGATCAAGAAAATGTAGAAGAATAAGAAATAGAAGAAGGAAGAGGAAGTAGAGGAGAAGAAACAGAATACAGAGTATAAAAATAAAAATAAGGAGGAAGAGTAGGAGGACAAAGAGGATAAGAAGAGGTATAAATAGTAAAAGTAATATAATAATAAGTAGTGTTCGTCATACTATTAATGTTTCAAACAGTGGTAGTAGAATTATAACGACTACAAACTATACTATAATTTTTATGTGGCTAAATTTTTTTGCAATAATGATAAAGAGAACCGGGCAAGGCAGCAGATCAAAAATATTTCAAACTTAAATGAATGAACGTGCGAAATCGTTTTTTGACTCATATGCCACATCGAAACGGCACGTTATCGACATGGCACAAAACTTCAAAATGTCAGCGGTCGTCAGAGTAATCAAACTTAGCAGACATGTCATTTTGTCTACTGGCAGGGGATGCAGTTATGCATTGCCTGCAAAGCATCACTGACATTCCACAAATAATACAAAGTGGTTCAATCAAGGTTAATTAAAATTCCGAACTGTGTTATGTATGTGCCTCGGTTAAATTAAACATAACGGAGAGAAATCTGTCAGAGTAAATTATCCCCCTATCTGAATATGTGTTTACTGCGATACATATCACTTCTCATATTTATTGTTAACCGGTACATAAAATTCTTCGTCACCAAAGTCCTTAGAATATTGTCAGCATAGATAAAGTGTAAGTTTTTAATGATGCCTGGCAAATCCAATATGCACTCTTTAGTTCATTTTATAGAGCCAGCTAGTGAACTTCCGAACCATGTATAAGACTCATCTCTTGTACAATTCAGGTAAATGATGCCTGGAAGTGTGACAAGTAGGGCAAAGTGGCAGTGGAATTAACAATCCCACTAGGGCCTCGATCAATATCAGTTATCAATTTTCGCAGTAATCGTGACGTAATTCAATTAAATGTTTAACAATTATGTATTAGGTGTTGTGCACTTAGTAACAAATTAGTTCATTTTATGACCAGACGGTTAAACTAAAGACAGCATGAACAGAAAGTACAATCTCGAGCACATTCGTTTCGTTCTGACTGGCGACTCCTCAATAGGAGTCGGTAACACGCCCTTTAACCACTATATATTTAGGTGACGGGTGTGGGAAAATAGGACGGTACAATCTCATTGACAAATTTGTAAACCTGCAGTAGTACCATGCACCTTTTTGTTAGTATACTGCTGGCATCGGGTACTGACACAATAGTCATAGTTTTATTATCTTTAATAGACCCGGTATATATATATATATATATATATATATATATATATATATATTATATATAGGTGTTTCGCACCCAGTAACAGATTAGTTCAAATAGGATCAGAAGTGTATGTCAAATTTAGCATGAGCAAAGAGTACAATCTCGTGTACTCATGCATTTCGTGGTTACTTGCTGCTTATCAGTAGGATCAGGTATCGCGCCGAAAACCCACTTCAAGTTTGGTAACCAAATATGGAGCAGTTGAATAGGGCAATCTCTAATGTGATTGTTTACTGAAGGCTAAATAGAATCGACTTAAGACAAAGTCTTCTGCAATACGATTTAAAGCCAATTCGTGTATAGAATGTGTGCCAAACCTATAAAGAGTACTAACAGCATTGTTTTCAGATGGGCGAAATTTACAACAGTTAAGAATAGCAATCGTTCTCATCACTTGCTTCTCTAGCAAAGCTATGCTCTCTTGCTTCCATTGATATCAGTTATCACATTTCTTGCTAATAATGAAATTATACAATGAAGATTGCATTTTCCATTAGTTCTTCATTTTCTAACCAAATATATACTTAAATGTTGAGTTGAAAGGCGCAGTGCTGCCCTTCTTGTTGTGGATTTGACCGCATTTTCCTTGTGCGGGACAATTGATAGCACTCGTAGGTCGGTAAAATCTTGAATCCTGTATATTTCCAGATGCACCGATTATTGGCCTTGGTTGATTGGTTCTCACTTGTCC
This sequence comes from Eudiplozoon nipponicum, assembly GCA_029291075.1. NCBI lineage: Eukaryota > Metazoa > Platyhelminthes > Monogenea > Mazocraeidea > Diplozoidae > Eudiplozoon > Eudiplozoon nipponicum. The sequence continues at coordinate 38,034 of JAQBSW010002476.1, read as the reverse complement.
CTTCAGCTGTTGGAGGGCTTAAAAAATGAAGGGAAAAGTGAGAACCCATCAATCAAGGCCAATAATCAGTGCACCTGTAAATGTAAAGGATTCAAGATTTTACCGACCTACGAGTGCTATCAATTGTCCCGCACAAGAAAAATGTGGTCAAATCCACAAATATATACTTGGTTAGGAGCGTAGAACCGCCTCCTACTGATGTGTCGCCAGTAAGCACTAAATCACATTAGACCACACTGTTTGTTCATACTGAATTTGGCGTAACCTTCTGATCCTATCTGAACTAGCCTACTACTAAGTATGCATAAATAAAATAAAATTACATATATATTAGCCTTTTGCAACAGAGAATACATTACTTTAATTCAATTACTGGTTAGCTATGAGAAATAACTTGAGAATGCATTTACACCAGAACATTTAGAATGGGTAGCTGAAAATTGCTGATATATCTGGTAAACGCGCTTTACTTTATATAACTTCAAATAAACAGCGGGAAAGTAAAATAAACTTTCCGAGACTAAGCACATTTTTTCCTATTATTCCCACAAGACTATATACACATCAAAATTTTTTAACCAATATTTCAAAGTGCAATCAACTGAAATCTTGCCACAGAGAGAAATAAAACGTAATTTAAGTGATCTACGAACTCAAGATAAACTAACAGAAGATGTAAGCAAAAATTCTGTATTTATATTTGTGATACCATGATGTTTTCACGGAATTTTTATACATTTTGTCCTTTCTAAAATCTTCAAAATTATAGTGTTTATACCCTTTACAGATTTCGTAAAAATTACATTTTATGCGTTGTCACTAATGGCGCATTGGTATAGGATATCTTAATGCTGTCTCTACCATTACTATACTCCAAATGTCTAGGTAATTGCATAAATGAATAAGGTATAACGTACTTGGGGGAAAAATCATTAAGAAAGGACTAGAGTGCTATGTTAAAGCTAGCATGAACAAATGGTATAATCGCATGCACACACACGTCTCATGCTTACAGGTGAGCCATCATTAAGAGTCAGAGATTCGCCCAAAACCAATTAGATATTTGGTCAAGAAATGTGGGCCAGTTAGATGGTACAATCTCCTCTACGAATGTGCATCCAAGCAGTAATGGAGTTTACTTCATATGAATTCGCCAGCAATGCTAATTTAAAGCCAAATCACTATGTGCAACATATTCTGAGAATTTAACGAGGACCAAAACTATGATTCTTTAGATAGGACACTTTTTCAAATAGATAATTAAGCCCATTGTATTTTCCAAGTTACTCCAGCAAACTCTGAACTCTAAATTGTTGACTATTATTATAGGCTCAGTACGTGCAAAATAAACACCGATGTTCAGCCCAGTATAGTGTAAGATAATAAAGGAGTGAGTGAATATGCCTAATTTAGCATGAAAATATGTGTAATCCCATTGGCGCATGCATTTCGTGTTAACTCACTAATTACAAGATTGGGACTGTAACTACGCCCCAAAATTACTAGACAGTTAGTGAGCCTCTGTGTGACAAATGGAATGGCGCATTTTAAAAGGAAGAATATTTCGTGTTATATTTTAGTGATTGGCCACAAAAAAACTTAAATGCGCATGTGACTACGTGTACTCGTTACACATAGAAAGATTTATTGGGCTCTAAAATATCGCGCAAAATTGAAATTCTACCTCGCACTGAAACCGACCATTGGCAGCTATTTAATACCTAAAAGTAAATAAGATTAAGGAAGTAACAAAAAGGCCAACATCGAGTAATTCGTTCATATCAGTTAAGGGAAGCGACCACAAAGCCTGATATTTTTTTCATTTTTAAACGACACTGGCCAACCGTAAATTGTCAATGTTTCGCTAAATGGCACTTGATCATTCCGTTGACTTGACCAATGACAGCAACATCGAACTTTTTTAAAGAAACATGTTTCGCGACAGGGAATATATTATTTAACTAATTTTCGGATTGCGTACCGAATTGTTTGAATCCACTGTCATCATGATTTCCACATATATTTCGATATCCAGGTACGGATATCTTTTTCAATGGAAAGCACATCACACAATAAGATGACAATCAGTATATCAAGTGAAAATATTACTTTAAACTGCCCCATTTATACTTTTCGTTAGATATCTTAAGCATAACTTGTTCTTTAATAAAATGCTAGGAAGGTGTATGTAGGCATGTATACATTCTTCGCAATGAGATTAGTGATTTAATGACAATTACGACAACTCACTAGATACTAACACTATGACTATTGTGTTAGTAACCGATACCAACATTATTGTACCGAAAAGGTACATGGTACTAACACTGTTTTCCATGTCAGTACATGGTACAAACATGATGGATATCAATCTATGCTATAGCTCACCAACATTGAGAATTAAAACTATTTATGAACACCTGTTACTCCAGTAAATCCATACACTCTGGCCTTGATCGACATCAGTTATCATATTTCGCGGTAAGCATGACATCATTCAATTCCATATAGAACAGTTAAATACTGTTTTTTGCGGAGAACTAATATATATGCAAGTATGTATTAGGTGTTGCGAACCTAGTAACAAATTAGTTCAGTTGTGACCAGAAGGATAAACCAAAGGCAGCATGAACGGAAAGTATAATCCCATGCACATTCGTTTCGTGCTTACTGGCGACTCATCAGTAGGAGCCGGTATTACGTCCTTTAACCACTATATATTTTGGTTGACATCATTCAATTCAATATTCAGCAGTTAATGTTGGTATCGGTTACTAACACAATAGCCATATTGTTAGTATCCTTACAGACTCTATATATATATATATATATATATATATATATATATATATATATATATATATATATATATATATATTATATAGTGTGAGTTAGCGTTGAAGCTCGCATTGTCGTAGACTATATGATGTTAGCTTCACTATTGCAGATTTACACATCTGTCTAGGAGATTGTACCGTCCCATTATCCCACATTCCTCACCAAAATATACAGTGGTTAAAGGGCGTAATACCGGCTCCTACTGATGAGTCGCCAGTAAGCACGAAACGAATGTGCATGAGATTATACTTTCCGTTCATGCTGCCTTTGGTTTATCCTTCTGGTCACAACTGAACTAATTTGTTACTAGGTTCGCAACACCTAATACATACTTGCATATATATTAGTTCTCCGCAAAAACAGTATTTAAACTCACTAGATAAGCGTACGTCATGCCTGTGTGTATGTGTTCTCGTTTGTTTTCGATTGAGGAGTAATCAATTAATGCACGTGTACACTCATCCCAGTGAAATTACAGCGATTTAGCAACATCTGACTATTCACTGGATAAGCGTGTTTGTGTGTATGTGCGTGAGCGTTTACTTAAGACTGATAACTAATCTGTTACATGTAATTACAGGCACGTGTAACAGTCATTCAAGTGAAACTAAGATGATAACTGTCATTTCCTAAATGCACACGTCAGACCTATTTTACACGTACTTTCCTAAATGAAGTAATTACGAGTGGCATTCCGGTGAGGAGGGGGCAAGATACTATGAATACAGTAAGTAATTAAGGGTAACAAAATTAAATTAGAAACGGATAAAGTGTTTCAATAGTGTAGAAATTTAAATTAAACGGTTCGTAAAAGAAATTTAAATTTGCCTGATAAAGAAAGATACTAGTAATAGTGCAAAGAAAATTTGCCTTTTTTAAGAAAAAAAATAAACCTTCCCATCATGCATAAATAAATGTTTGTTAAAGGCCCTACACTAACAACAGAACGTAAGATAATAGATAAAATAAGATAACAAGTAATGAAGGATGAAATTATAAAATCATCAGATAATAATTTAGGATATTGAATTACTCACCCTCCACCTCTATAAGTTAATATCAGTCCAGTGTTCTTATTCTTTTACTTGAGCGAGTTTCTGATTCAGATTCTAGCAATCTTCGTTTCCTACCATTATTTAATGCTGTATTCCAAATTGGACCTAGTGATTTTTCTACGGCTGTTTCATTCATGATGTCATTTCTCGATTTAATTTCTGTGGATTCACTAATCAATCTAGTCGATCTACTGCGGCCACAAATTGATATACGTCTGCACCCATCCCAATTAATTGTGTGTCCTGTCTCTACGGTATGGCGTGCAAGATCTGATATATTAACATGGGCATACTTGCATGCGGTTTTATGTTCCCCTCTTACTATAATGGGACGCATGGTTTCATCTACGTACATCAGGTTACAGTCGTTACGTGGAATTTCATATACTCCTGATGTGTCTAATGGTTCTATTTTCTCCTTTTGTTTGGCAGTTTAATAACTAGGATAACGGTCGGTTTTAATATAGTACGTATATTGTATTCAGATGCTATCATTTTGATTTTCCCACTTAGTTTAGAGTCAGGTATTACCATTACCCTCCGATCATCTTTTGTTTTATTTGATTTCACGTACTTTCAGTCATGATTAAATTTAACTTATAATGCTCATTATAGTGGCTTCAATTAGCTTTAAATGATACCCAATAACACTGCATATTTCGTGCAGTCTACCTAATTTAATCTCCCTATGTTTTTTATCTGTTAATCATAAGCTTCTTATTATCATCGATTTTAAGATACAGATTATCATTCTATATGGGCAATATGAATGGAAATTAAGAAGGATACCTGAGTAAGTATCCTTCCTATAAACGCCCCTTTCTAGTTTTGTACCATTTTTAATTACATCCAGAAATGGTAATTCGCCACATGATTTATTTTCAATTGTAAATTTCAGCTCGCTCACCTGATTTGCTATATTTCAGAAATTTATCAGTTGATCCTCCCCGCGATTCCAAATAACTAATATATCATCCAAATATCTTATATACAATTTAGGATTTAGGGGTATTATATCTAAGAAGGTCTTCTCCATGTAATGCATGAAGATATTAGCTATTGGAACTGACAGTGGTTGTCCCATTGGAACACCTCTAATCTGCTTATAAAATTCATTCATAAATTTTAAATATGTGGAGGACATACATAAATCCATAATCTCCATGACATGTCTCATCGTCAATTTGCTTCCTTATAATATTACTGGATGATCAATCAGGAAACGCTGAAAATAATCTAGTGCTTTGGTTACTGGTATATTGGTTTACATTGACACCACATCTAAACTCGCCAATCTATCGTTTTCATTTAGCTCAAATTTATCGGCATTCTCAACTAAATGGTATGAATTTATCAAAGTATGATCTAAGAAGTACGAATATTTCTTTATTCTATGGCATAGAGACTTAGACATTTTATATGTTGGAGAGTGTTGAGCATTAACAATAATTCTCAAAGGGTTGCCTGGTTTATGTATCTTTACTAAACCGTACACTCTACGAGCGACTGTATCTCTTTGTATGAGAGCGTTACCATGCGCTTGATCTAATTCTCCTTCAACAATAATGTTATTGACTAATAATTTAACTTCTCTTTGTAGCTTATCCGTAGGATCTTTATTAATTTTAGTGTATACCTCTATATTGTCTAGTTGTTCATACATTTTAGCATTTAGTCAGATCGACTCATCAGAACTGTCGCTCCTCCTTTGTCTGCTGTCAAGCATATCAAACTGTTTGCTATTAATTCTTTCCTGAGACTTTTTATTGCATAATTTGGCTTATATTTTGCATCTTCGCACGTTAGCACAGCTGCGGCTACGTCTATTTCATACATAACCTTATCATTTATTTAAATCAAGGTTGAGCTTGAGTAAACACCAATCCCATTAGATTGACCAGTCGTCGAACAACATAACAAAACTATGTTGTTCGACGACTGGTTAAATACAATGGGATTGGTGTTTACTTCAAGCTCGCAAACTTGATTTAAATAATTGTAACCACCACCCGCGCAATCAATTATTGTTAAATAATCTTATCTTTGTATGAGAAGAATTGTGCTGTTCTAACGGCCTCAGTAATAAGCTCATTATTTGGTGATTTCTCAATCTGAATAGCTGTGTTCTAACCAAGATTAAGCATTTATAGATGATTCTTATAAAGATTTATTTTAGAATCAACTAACTTAAAAGGAACTGCAACTGTGACGTCTAAAATCACAATTCCACAGAATTATGACACATTCATCACAGCTAGGAGAAGCGGCCACAACGCCTGATATTCTTGTACTTATTTAAACGACGCAGGCCAATCGTAAATTGTCATTGTTTCGCTAAATAGCAGTTAATCATTTCATGGACTTCATCAATGACAGCAATATCGAACTTTGAAGGAACTGCAACGGTGACGTCTAAAATCTCAACTCCACAGAATTATGACACATGCATCGCAGCTAGGAGAAGCGGCCACAACGCTTGGGATTCTTGTACTTCTTAAAATAACGCGTTAATACTTTAAATGAATTAGATCTGCCGTAAATTGAGAATTTTTCGATAAATTGCAGTTCACAAATCCATGCGCGCAAATAATGACAGCAATTTAAAGCGTTTAGGTAATAGAAAACCCAACCAGAAAAGAAAAATTCCACACAGCTTGGAGCCATGATAAAGCCCCGAAATCCCACTTTTAATTTGGACGAGTTTGTTCTACTGTCAATTGATAATATCTGTCCATGAAACAGGGCATAGACAGCGATTTAGAACGCTGAATTTATAGCAACGCTAACGGCGTCATATACGTATTAACAGACGAATGACACGTTCATCACAACAATGCGGATCGGCAAACAATTTTTTTAATCACGTCACCATTTAAATTGAATTTGGTGAATAGTCAACTAATCATTTTTTTGCTAAATTTCAGTTGACCTCTCCGTGGAATGGAACCTTCACAGCAATTTAAATTGTTGAAGTAAAACCAATGCAAACCTCGAAAAAACAAGATTGCATAGGAATAATGCATTCATCGCAGTTCACAAAATCTCGTCATTATTAAAATCGGGTTAGGTCTACCATTAACTGCCAATGTTTGGTTAAATTACACTTGGCCGCTCTATGGAGTCGACCATCAACAGCAGTTTAGATCGTTCAAGTACCGAGCATCATGTCAAAGACAACTAAAATTTTCATCACAGCTGCGTTGAGCTGCGAGAAAACCTTAACAAACGAAACTGCGCATTCGTTGCAAAATTGTACAATGAGGCGCTCGATTTCCGTTCGACCTCTCCTTGCGACGATTGCTCGCAACTACTTTGACTAGGAATAATCGGCAAAACTAAGATCGCCAGGCGTCATGTCAAAGATAAACGACACTATCATCAGAGCTACGTTGAGATGCGAGGAAGCCTTAACCTATCTTTACAATATAAAATTGCGCAGTCGTACCGAAATTTCGACCACTCCCTGACATTCAACTTTTACCAACAATTCAAAACAAGGAACTAATTGCAAACCAAAAATTTCACTTGTCGTCTAAGCGACGATTAAAACATTGATCACAACTGGGCCGAACTGCGCCAAAACGACAACACGATGCATGATCAGGGACATACACATGGACAGTGGAGAACCTCTACTAAAAAGAACTTTATAAATAGAATTATAAATGAAATTCAGAACTAAGTTTTTAATTGTGACTTGGTCTCCGGTCAGGTAATGAGTATACGTCTCACGAAGTGAACCGACATAGTTCTTGACGCGACGTCGTTGACTGCTTGGAACCAAAGAAAGAGTAAGCAAACAATTTCATGCCCGCAAACCAGCATTCATCGTGCCGGTGACTTAGCCATACAACATCGTGTTAGCACTAACAATGGGGCTAAGATATTTCCATACAAGTTTTAGTGATTTTCACATACAGTTATTCATAACGAGGGAATTAAATAAGGACAGTCGGGGAGCTTTATAAATAAAATTATAAATGAATGCGCGAAAGTTTGTGCAAGTCTAGCTAGAAAAGTGTCCAGTGGATAGACCTAGTTAGGGCTGCATTTTAGCATACTGCGCTGGAACTGTTCACCGGAGACCTAAATCTTCCTTCGTGTGTGCAATAATTCCCATTCAAAATGGAGTAATAAATTCGAATTTGGCATCTCCGAACGCAGAAGACAAACTATACCCATTATGATCCTCGTCAGATAGTGTACGGTCTAGTATTACAATGCTCCAGCAAGATTGAAACCTATTAATACATAAAACTGTTGAAAGCAATAAGGAAACTGTAATTTTGTAGATGTTCAACATATTTTTTCCACTATAATATATATTTATCCACCTACGGCTTGCATTCTTAGAGCTTAACGAATACATCTTTTATGTAGTTTGTATTCGTCAAACTGTACCCACACTAATTAAGATACACTTAGATGGTAGAAAATCGGATAATTAATGTTCCACTTACGTATTAATGAATGTATTGAACTTCCTGGTTGCAATTTAGTCGGTTGATTTCAAGAAAACTCAACTACACTTTTTCGTCTTTCATCTATAAACATTCTGTGTTTTTATTCGATTACGCTGATGAGAACTAGTCTAGCCAAACTTATATTTAAGATTCTTAGGTGACATCTTAATTAGGAATCATGAGGATAAAGAGTTGGAGAATTTTCTGTATTTAGCTAATCAACTAGGAAATGTAAAATTTATGTTGAAAAAGGAAAGAAAAGAAGAATCATCATTTATGGATGTGAAGTTAAAACAAATGGGTCAAGTAGTAGAAAAAAATATTTATAGAAAGGATACTTATTGAGACATCCTCCTGAATTACTGCTCTAATCACCCGCTTGGGATAAAAATAGACATCCTAAAATCCAAAATAATAAGAAGTCCTAAATAGTGGATTTCAAATATACAGACGAAGAATTGATGAAATTGAAATAAATATTCAGGATAAATAGCCATCGGGCAAAATTATTTGATAGAATCATAAACGAGACGCTATGGAGATTTAATGGAAAAATAAACCAAGCAAACAAGTAAGAGATTTAGAAAAGCGAAAAGAAGGTAAGCAAAGAACTCTGGTTCTACCAGATTCCAGATTAAGTAGACAAATTATGACATTAGCAACGAAATACAAAATAAGGACAGTAAAAAGACAATCAGTTACTATAGGCAATAAGCAACCGAATCCGAAAGAAAAAATAGTCCTCTACACAGGAGTTTATGAGATACTTTGTAAGGATTTCAAACTCAGATATAGAGGCGAAACCATGCGTCAAATAAATGTGCGTAGAGGGGAGCAAAAAAATGGCATGTAAATATGGAAATAGTCATAGGTCAGATCTATACAGGCACTCAACGGAGACAGGTCAACAGATAAACTGGGATGGCTGCATATATATATATATCTTTTGGAATGCGAGCCTTAAGAAAATTCATCGGACCTTTTCCATGTGCAAAAAAAAGAAATTTTATCGTATACAAGAACTGTTTCTTTCACATAGTCCTTTCAAGTCTCTAAAAAACATCTTTTTAATGGAATCTTTAATGGAAGCATCGACAAACAGACTGATGGTGTGGCAATGGGACGCCCTTTATCTCCTGTGTTTACTGAGAATTTTCTAGGGCACCTAGAGAACATCATTAAAGAGTTACATAAGTAAATGTGATCAATATATACGATACGTGGATGAAATATTTCTTGTCCTTAAGAACAGGTCGCAATAACGAACATTGCTTCAAAGTTTCAAAAAGGCACATAAGAATATCGGCATCATGTCAGAGAACGAGAAAGATGATTGTCTGCCTATCCTAGATGTACTATTAAAGAAAGAAACTAATGGTAAATTAAACAGAACAATTTACCATAAACGAAAATGGTCTGCACAGTATTTGTTTTGCTCTCCAATTTATATATAAGGATCTGTTCATTATTAGATATTTGAGGAGATAATGCGAGAGAAATGTTTCTTGTATCTGATAAAATTTCTTTGTTTTTGCACACAGGAAGGGTACAATGAATTTTATTAAAGCTCGCATTTCAAAAGAAACATCTTTTTTATATATAAATTGAAAGGAAAAACAAGATAGAAAAAATGTAAACATGGAGAGTGCGAAATAATACCGGCTCCTACTGATGAGTCGCCAGTAAGCACGAAACGAATGTGCATGAGATTATACTTTCCGTTCATGCTGCCTTTGGTTTATCCATCTGGTCACAACTGAACTAATTTGTTACTAGGTTCGCAAAACCTAATACATACTTGCATATATATTAGCTCTTCGCAACAAACAGTATTTAACTGTAAAAATAAGGGAACAACCAATTAATTGCATGTGTCACCTCCAGTTCAAGCTCAATGCCTGAACATGTTTCTTCTGCTTGCATAAATCCCGGCTGCCATTTGTTTATCCATAAAGCTTCGTATGTGACTAACTTTCTTCTGCTATTCCATTTAGAAATTATCTTAAATGCTACGTTTGGAGAACAACGTGTGAGGTTTCAACGATGTGTTGAACATTTGCAGACATGTATTCACCGTTTCATTTAAAGCGGGCGTTTAAGGTGCAATTTTCTTTCATTATAGTAATTAACCCTCTGGTCGATCGGCCTACATTAGTTGATCTACAAATTGCGCACGTATATTGATAAACAATATTTAATGTCAACATTAACGGCTGTTTCTCTTTAATTGCTGGTAAAAGCAGGTTTGTTACCCTGAATAACAATCGTAGTTTAACTATATTAAATGTGCGTGTTAATGCCGCTTGAACTTTCTTTTGCGCTATTCGCGTAACTGTATCCACTTTAGATGGGATGTTCGGGAAGACTGCTTTCTTTTCTTGTCCGAAATACGATACAATAATGTTGGTATCCGTTACTAACACAATGGCCATAGTGTTAGTATCCTTCACAGACTCGATATATATATATTATATAGTGTGATTTAGCATTGAAGTCGCATTGTCGTTGAATTTAGATTATGTTAGCTTCACTATTACAGGTTTACACATTCGTCTAGGAGATTGTACCGTCCTATTATTCCACATTCTTCCACCAAATATATAGTGGTTAAAGGGCATAATACCGGCTCCTACTGATGAGGCGCCAGCAAGCACGAAACGAATGTGCATGAGATTATAATTTCCGTTCATGCTGCATTTGGTTTATCCTTCTGGTCACAACTGAATTAATTTGTTACTAGGTTTGCAACACCTAATACATACTTGCATATATGTTAGTTCTTCGCAACAAACAGTATTTAATTACCTAGTAGTTTTCGCGATGGTTTCATAATACGAGCTAACCATTTATCCAATGCATGAAACTGAGAATTGACCATTGATTGATTTTGGCTAAAAGATATCAGCAGAAATGCAGACATCAAAATACTACGCGATGATAAATGCAAGAGCGTTGTTATAATGGACAAATCTGACTACCTACCAAAGGTGGAAAATGTGCTGAATGGCAATAAAAAGTCCACCCGTCTAGACGGTAAATCAGATGAAAAAGACAATGTGGAGCGAAAAGTAATAAATGAAATAAAGATCTTGACAGATGATGAGGGCATTGCAGAGAACCTCAATCCAGTTGGATCATCTACACCAATAATGTATGGTTTACCAAAAGCACACAGAAAGTTGTTCTTTGAGGCCCATTTTATCAATAGTCAATTCTCCGCTTCATGCATTGACTAAATGGTTAGTTCGTATATTGTTGCTGTTTATGTTTCTAGTGCTTACGTCTCAGTTGTTGTTTTTATTGTTCAAGAGCTAACTGTTGGTGTTAAAATAGTTTTTCTGTTCTTTTGGAATGCGAACCTTAATAAAATTCATAGTACACTTCCATCGTCTGCAATTGCGCAGCACATCGTTGAAACTTCACATATATGTTCTCCAGATGTAGTATTCAAAATAATTACTAAATGCATTAACAAAAGGGAGTTAATCACATACGAAGCTCTATGGATAAACAAATTGCGGACGGATTAATGCAAAAAGAAAAAACATTTTCAAGCATTCAGCTTAAATTTGAGGTGACGCACGCAAATGATTGGTTGTTCCTTATTCCCCACTCTCTCATGTAAACATTTTTATATCTAAACAATACAATTAAACAATAATTGATTGCGCGGGTGGTGGTAACAATGCTTTAAATCAGTTTGCGAGACTTGAAGTAAACACCAACCCCATTGTATTTAACCAGTCTACGAACAACATAACAAAACTACCGTCAGTGCGTTGCAGCTGGCGGTAGTTTTGTTATGTTGTTCGTAGACTGGTTAAATACAATGGGGTTGGTGTTTACTTCAACCCCAAACTTGATTTAAAGCATTTTTTATATCTATTTTTTCCTTTCAAATTATATATTAAGAGATGTTCATTTGTAGATACTTGAGGGGAATAAAAGAAAGAAACGGTTCTTGTATCTAATTAATTTCTTTTTCTTATTGCACATGGAAAGGATACTGTGAACATTATATACTGATAAAATGGGGATTGCAGTTTTCATAACAAATATTAAATCTCATAAAATTAACAATATTAATTTTGGTTATTTCTACAGAATGCTAACAATTATTAAAAAAGCACAATCGACGTATAAATAAGATAAAATTTCTCGTAACGCTATCAACAGAAAAATTATTAACTCCAAATTAATTTTTAATATAATCATACATATATTCAATTGTAAAATAAACAATGTGAAGTTAACATATTTTAGCACTAACAGATGGATATTGGCAATGCATATCAAAGAAACTCAATTGTATTCTTTCGCATACATGAAATTTATATGAAAATCTCAACCAATGTTTTATGCATTAGCGAAAAAAATAAACATTATATATATATATATATATATATATATATATATATATATATATATATATAGACAAAACATTTTATAAACACGCATAATACATATTTAATACGAAGCAGAGATGTGACACTCATACAATGAGCTGCAAAAGGTTCTCAAGTAGTATGATAGAAAATTAAAGGTTCTTACACTGGGTCACTGGAGACACAAGAGATGCAGTTAAGAGTCAGCAGTGTGTGATGACGAGAATTCCGCTCCAGTACCAAGAAGTAGGTGTCTTCAATCACCAAAAATCACTAAATATTGTGAAGCTTTTGCTTAAAAACACCATAAATGAAGACCAATTTCAAATATCATCGACTGGATCCTGAGCATTTGTTTTTTTTAAAATTGGATACTGGTATTTCTTTAGTAAGAGCGAAGTTCAGCACGATGAAGCAGGTAAATTTCCTATGGCACGCCGGCCGTCAAGATAAAAATTTCCATGACTATGGGCCATTATGGAACTAGTCACTTTCTACTTTACACATCTCGAAATTAAAAATATATTTATATTTGCCATAAACAGTTAAATAATTTTTTTGTGCTATTCAACACATTCTTATGCAAATAATAATAATAACAATAAAAGTAATAATAACAATAACAATATTAATAATAACAACAATTAGAATAATATAAATTGATCAATAACAGTACTAAGCTCTTGGTGTCGTTTGACGTACACATCTATTTTCAATATCACCCAAAACCAGTAAGCTGTAGTTCACACATTTCTTCCTGCAAGTTGTCTCTCTAACACAAAAGTTAGGAGCAGAAATTAAAATGCTGCATAAACTCAGGTATTTTTTAGACAATGTTGACTGTCAACTAAGTCTTCATTACCCGACTCTTGTGTTTGCATCAACTGTGTTCATTTTACTCCGGATATTTCGGCTTCTTGCTTTCAACGAAAGACACAACCCAAAAACAATTTGACAATTATTAAGTCAAAGTGTCTGTGGGATGAGCTTTCCGTTTAAAAGGCTTTCGAGACAGGAATCCGAAATATCCGGAATTGAAATGAAGACAGTGGATGCAAATAACTTTTAGTGTACAATAAGGACCAGGTAATAAATGTATTCCATGTCGCGCAACATATTGCGTTTAAAATTAAGTCTTCACATGTTATTGCCTGTAGTGCAGTCTCCACAACCCGCTAAACGATTAAGAATGCCGCTCCTAATAATTTTGCTGGCACGAAAAATATGGTAGGAAGACAGTTCCGGATTTTAAAACAAGTCTCTATTAATCTAAGCGATAACAAAACGACCAAACTATGTACAAATCTAACATCTTTGTCATAAATAAATATGTACATATATACATGCTTCAATTTGACAGAAATTTTGTAAAATAGAAAATATTCAGCTATTTAAGAGAAAAGCGAATCCACAACAGAATTATCACAAATTGATCCCAGATTTATAAACCCATTAGAATGCATCAGAACAAAAACAGCTGTTTTCTGTCCAATTCGTATGAAAGCAGCAAATTAAAACTAAAATAAATAGATTTAATTAATAACCAAACAATAAATGTTTAATAGTGCTGTTAGACAACGCCGATTATCTTATTTAATCATAATATTAATAGTGCAGCTAGACAGCAACGACTGCCTTTTTTATCATCATCCATATTCCCATCCTCCTCTCCAACGTCATCATCATGTGTACATTATTTGAATGTACAATATGGAGTTGAAGACTGCGTAACACCAGCAAGTGCATACAATTAAAGCATTTCGTTTAGGCAGCTTCACCTAATCAGAATGTAGCTTCAGGAAGCGCGTAACATTTCAGAAGTAACAAGCATCATGGGTGAATAATTATGTTAGATCACACATAGCCATAATTAATACCATTGGAGGATAAATACATTAGACAATATAGGGTCATAATAAAGAGCATATCATGTCTACTGTAAATATACACTGTCGATTGGTAACTACTGTCTGAGGGAGTTGTACACTTTTACAATATAGTAGAACACTGGTTTGTGGTTTTGATCTCTAAATTCTAATACATTCATTCTTGTTTGTAGTGGATACTTCATGGAAAACTGGCAGGCAGTCATTTCAGCCAAATCTGATCAATTGTAATGATCGTTGAACAAAATTAGCTTACATTATACATCTCGGACCATAAAAACAAGCCAACAAAAGGATACTAGATGATGATGGCGATTCAACAGGCGTTGAATATTGCAAATGGCATGTTTTCAAGAATGAAATTTGGTCAAATCTTTTTTCGTTTTTCTATCTGTCAACATAACTCCAAAAGAAAACATGCACAGTTCGTCATGTAAAAAATCTAAAATAGTACCTAGAAAATAACGGAACATGGCATGACGTATGAACCACATTATCGTTCAGTCGAAAGATCTTGGTTCCATTCATTAATTATTTCCTACCACCAAGGTTCCTGTTTACGAAGATTTAAAAAAAAATCAATATCATTATCATGATTCCCATCATTAGTATTAGAATCTACAACATTATCATCATCAGCAGCAGCAACAACAACACTATCATTAATAGCTTCATCATAGACAGTAATGCATCGGCGTAACATACTGATTTTTTACTCTCACATAATCAAAATTCGCATTTACGCGTGAATTTCGATTTAATCGTCAATTCCTGGTGGCGTGCAATCCGTTACATTAGTGTAGTACACTTGACCTAATCGCCATGGAATATAATTAGTATGCGATTGGATATTACGTCCGAGAAGTTGTAATAACAAGCTACTCACTGACCGTTAATGCGTTGAAATAACTTGTAAGCGGAATAGTTTTTTTCTAGAAACAATAATCCTATCTAAAGCATTCGGTATTTCAAGAATGTATCCCAACTGTCTATTTAAATAAAACTTAAACCAAGTATAGCTTCTTCCGAAATAAAGATTTAACTTTCCCACTATTACTGATAGTTCACAGAACGATTTGATTATTTGATTAAAGTGATATAAGCACAAAATATTAGAAATAGAATTAGATTTTTCCTTAAAATATCATTAACATGTACATATTACAGCTCAAATTACTTGTCTTGAAAATTGTCAGGGGCCCAGATAATCTAAAGTTAAAGTGAAAAATTTAATACTTCTCTAAATCACCTGAATACATTTAAATCAACAATTTCCCATTCCATAAAAATAAGAAAAACGTGTACTGATAAAGATATGGATTCGAACACATGCACAGTCATTAAAACGATTTGCTAATGTCAGATTTACAGTTCACGCAATTGTCCTAAAAAGACAACTGAATGATTACAACAATAAAACACACACAGCATCAAAGAAAACGGGCCGCTTAGAAACACGAGCTACATATCAGGCCACGGTGAATTCATAAAAGTAAAGCACATCTGTAGTAATTAGAAAACATTGGTTGTCTTCTAGTGTAGATAAGCAGAAATAAATAACGCTAAAATTACTTCCTGGCAATATTTTAATTCAAACCGTACTCTATGCTGACAGAATAGACAATAAATTGCATAACAAATGCTTGCTCAGTTTTATAACATATATATATATATATATATATATATATATATATATATATATATATATATATATATATATTGGCAGTATAAACTAGACATTGTGGAAGATAGCAATTTTAGTCCATCAGACATACTGTATTCGGTTTTATTTGGTACTCATAAAGCGAAGATGTTATTCTTGAAGGATTACAATAGCTAACTTGAGCATTGGTTAGTTTATACTGATAAAATATGTGTAATGAAATTCCGTCATATATATAAGTTTATATATATATATATATATATATATATATATATATATATATATATATATATATACTGATATACACTTATATATATGACGGAATATATATACATATATATATATACTGATACACTTATATATGACGGAATATACATATATATTTATATATATATATACTTATATACACACATATATATATATATAAATATATATATGACGGAATTTTATTACATATATTTCGTCAGTATAAACTAACCAATGCTCAAGTTAGCTATTGTAATTCTTCATGAGTACCAAATAAAAACGAATACAGTATATCTGATGGACTAAAATTGCTATCTTCCACAATGTCTAGTTTATACTGACAATATATATATATATATATATATATAAAATAAAACTGAGCAGGCATTTTTATGCAATTTATTGTCTTTTCTGTCAGCATAGAGTACGGTTTGAATTAAAATATTGCCGTGAGTTAGCTGAATAGCTCAAATCTCTTCTGATGACACTAATGGATATAGCATGCGCGTGCGCAAAACCACACAAAAGCGACTATATTACAGTCAATTTTTAAAGAAGGATAAAAACTTGTTCGTACATATGACCAGAGCAAACAGTTGTCAATAAATTACAGTAATTCAGACGTGCAACAAAGGGTGGTAAATATAAATCTGGCTTGTCACTCACAAAATACCTTAGCAGTTAGCGAAAACCAGCTAGAGAAGTGGAGAGAGAAAAGGCAACTCAGAATGCTTGAGGGACACGTTAACGTTTTAAGGATAATACGTGCTGATTGTTGATAATCTGCTGCATCGGTCGCAAATGACGCAGAACATTCGCTAGCTGGGCCTGGATATCTTCATTCCGATTAACCAATTTTTTCTGACGAATCTTCTTCAAAAGCTCGCTGACAGTAATCGGCTTTCGCATCAGGTATTTGCGCACCGCCGCAGTCAACTCATTATCAGACGAAGACAATGATGGCGCGGACGCAGAAGCAGAAAGCCCAGACGACTTCAAAGCGCTGTTGGCATGACCACTTCCACCAATATTGCTCGACAAGTCTCCTGTTTGTCCGTCGACCACTGAAGACGGCTCATCTACTACTCTCGCTCGTTTCGCGTCATTGAAGTCATTACCAGTATTGCCAGAAGGTGGACGCCTACGATCTTCTGGACCGCTTTGAGCCGAAGCATTCATGTTTGTTGATATCTTGCGCAAAAGCTCAGCCTTGCGAGCAGACTTTTCAGCAGCTGCATCCAGCTTAGCATCGTCAATATCTGAGTCGTCGTCGCTGCTCGATGAGTCATCATCGTCGTCATCTGAAGATGATCCATCACTACTACTGCTGCTGCCACTGCTACTTACAGCAGGTTGTTTGTTAGATTTCGGTCGTTTAGACTTGGCGTCATCGGATTCATTTCCCGACGCGGCAAATCCGGATGTCTGAGGTGAGTTTGATGACGAAGAATCCTCAGCAAAATCTTCCTCACCACTGTTCTTAGCAACAGTTGGATCACGATGTTTACTGCGTTTCTGAAGAACCAAGTAAATTTTCCAACGGATCAGTGACAAAATACTTAGTATAATAAATAATTGCAATGGAATATGAACGCAATGTTTCGAATACAATTTAAAGAGGTTCCTAGATGCTTTGCGATAGTTTGTTGGAAATACTCGGTACGCCTGTTTCTCTACAATATACGCTAGTCTGAAGTTTTGCCTCAGCTGCTTTACGATCTATCTGTTTACAGGTCAAATTACTATAAAACAAGGTTTTTGTAACAAAAATTTGCTTTAAAAGAAACATGTTGCGCGACACGGAATATAATATTTACCTGATTATCGGGTTGCGATCCGATTTGTTTGCATCCGCTGTCTTTCTGGTTTTTGTTCCAAAATTTTCGATTTCCAGATACGCTTGCAGACATATACACAAACAAATTTGACAGACACTTTCCTAGCATTTTATGCATAAGAGATCTAACAACAAGTATAAATGTGGCAGTTTAAACTAATATTTCCACTTGACATATTGATTGTCAACTTATTGTGATGAGCTTTCCATTGAAAAAGATTTCCGTATCTGGAAATCGAAAATTTTGGAACAAAAACCAGAAAGACAGCGGATGCAAACAAATCGGATCGCAACCCGATAATCAGGTAAATATTATATTCCGTGTCGCGCAACATGTTTCTTTTAAATCTTATTTAGGTACTAAATACGGTGCTACAACAGTGAAGCTGCAAAATCGCTATCATCACATAAAAAAACAATTAGTAAGGCAAGTGGAAAATATTCGTTTCATTAAAATATGTTTAAAACATTGTGTAATTCCTAAATGTTTTAAATTTAAATTGCCATTTCATTTAAATGATAAAGGTAGATCTCTTAAACATGAACTGACTTTGAACATAATGAATACATTGATTAGGGATTTAGAAAAACGCAAATATGAACTAATTAGAGAGAAAACTAAAATAAGATCTATGTTACTTTCTTTTTTGCACGCGGATGACTTTAAATGTATAGAGGTTTTTACTGATGGCGCACGTAATAGGGAGATAAAAAAGGTTCACATCAGGCATGATAGAAAGTTAGGAAATTTGGGCATCTATAGACAGACCACAGTTAGGACATGTCCTGCTGTAACTAATCGAGTGGTAAACCTATCTAAAATAAATCTTAATGAGAAACAGCTGGAAATGCTTAATCGTGGTCTGAATACAGCTATCCAAATTGAGAAATCACCAAAAAATGAGATAATTACTGAGGCTGTTAAAACAGCACAATTCCTCCCAGAGAAGGATAAAGTTAGGTTTGAATTAGACGTAGCTGCGGCTGTGCTAACATACGCAGAGGAAAAATATAAACCAAATTATGAAATAAAAAGTCTCAGGAAAGAGTTAATAGCAAACAGTGTGATATGTTTGAAAGCAGACAAAGGAGGAGCGACGGTTCTGATGAGTCAATCTGACTATAATGACAAAATGTATGAACAACTAGACAATATAGAGGTATACACTAAAATTAATAAAGATCCTACGGATAAGCTACAAGGAGAAGTTAAATTATTGGTCAATAACATGATTGCTGAAGGAGAATTAGATCAGGCGCATGGTAACACTCTCATACAAAGAGATACAGTCGCTCCTAGAGTGTACGGTTTAGTAAAGATACATAAACCAGGCAACCCTTTGAGAGTTATTGTTAATGTCCAACACTCTCCAACATATAAAATGTCTAAGTTTCTATGTCATAGAATAAAGAAATATTCGTACTTCTTAGACAATACTTTGATGAATTCATACCATTTGGTTGAGATTGTGGATAAATGTGAGCTAAATGAAAACGATAGATTGGCGAGTTTAGATGTGGTGTCAATGTACACCAATATACCAGTACCTAAAGCACTAGACTATTTTCAGCGTTTCCTGGTTGATCATCCAGTAATATTGGAAGGAAGCAAAATGACGATAAGACACGTCATGGAGATGATGTACGTATGTATGTCCTCCACTTATTTTAAATTTAGGAATGCATTTTATAAGCAGATTAGAGGTGTTCCAATGGGGCAACCACTATCGGTTCCAATAGCCAATATCTTCATGCATTACATGGAGAAGACTCTCTTAGATATAACGCCCTTAAATCCTAAATTGTATGTACGATATTTGGATGATATATTAGTTATTTGGAATCACGGGGAGGATCAACTGATAAATTTCTTAAACATAGCAAATCAGGTGAGCGAGCTTAAATTTACAATTGAAAATGAATCAAGTGGCGAATTACCATTTCTGGATGTCAAGTTAATTAGAAATGGTACAAAACTAGAACGGAATGTTTATAGGAAGGATACTTACTCAGGTATCCTTCTTAATTTCGATTCAAATCATCCATATAGAATGAAAATCGGTATCTTAAAATCGATGATAATAAGAAGCTTAAGATTAACAGATATAAAACATAGAGAGATTGAATTAGGGAGACTGCGAGAAATATTCAGTGCTAATGGGTATCCTCTAAAGTTAATTGAAGCAACTATAATGAGCGTTATAAGTAAATTTAATCATGACTGGAAGTACGTGAAGTCAAATAAATTAAAAGATGACAGGAGGGTAATGATTATACCTGACTCTAAACTAAGTAGGAAAATCAAAATGATAGCAGCAAAATACAATATACGTACTATTTTAAAACAGACCCTTACCCTGGGTATTAAACTTCCCAACCAAAAGGAGAAAATAGAACCGTTAGACACATCAGGAGTATATGAAATTCCATGTAACGACTGTAACCTGATGTATGTGGGTGAAACCATGCGCCCAATTAAGGTTAGAAGAGGGGAACATAAAACCGCATGCAAGTATGCCCATGTTAATAGATCAGATCTTGCACGCCATACAGTAGAGACAGGACACACAATTAATTGGGATGGGTGCAGACGTATATCAATTTGTAGCCGTAGCAGATCGACTAGACTGATTAGAGAATCCATCGAAATTAAATCGAGAAATGACATAATGAATGAAACAGCCGTAGAAAAATCACTAGGTTCGATTTGGAATACAGCATTAAATAATGGTAGAAAACGAAGATTGCACGAATCAGAATCAGAATCAGAAACTCGCTCAAGTAAAAGAATAAGAACACTGGACTGATATTAACTTACAGAGGTGGAGATGTGTAATTCAATATCGCCTAATTTAATTTTGATTAACTTATTATTTCATCCTTGATTACTTGTTATCTTATTTTATCTGTTATCTTACGTTCTATTGTTAGTGTAGCGCCTTTTAAAAAACATTTGTTTTTATGATGGGAGGTTTAAAAAAAGGTAAATTTTCTTTGCGCTATTACTATTATCTTATTCTATCAGACACTTTTCAATTTCTTTTACGACCCCCTTTTTATTTTAAGTTTTTACCCTATTAAAACAATTTATCCATTGCGAATTTAATTTTGCTAAGTCTTAATTATTTAATGTATTCATAATATCTTGCCTCCTCACCGGGATGCCACTCGTAATTACTTATTCCTAATTACGTGTAAAAATAGGTCACGTGTGCATTTAGGAAATGACAGTTACCATTTTAGTTTCACTTGAATGACTGTTACACGTGCTGGTAATTACACGTAACAGATTATTTCTAAGTCTTGACCAAACACTAACGCACATACACACCAACTTTACTTTACTTTACTGCGGCTGACTCCTTTTGGAGGATAAGCCGGCTCCATATTCATGGAGTTTCTTGGGAATTTGGTACAAGTGGTGTCCCCTCACCACACACAGATGTAGCATAAGCTTATCTAGTGAATAGTCAGATATTGCTAAATCACTGAAATTTAACTAGAGATGAGTGTACACGTTCAGTAATTGATTACTCCTCAATCCAAAACAAACGAGAATATATACACAACACACATGGTCACAACTGAACTAATTTGTTACTAGGTTCGCAACACCTAATACATACTTGCAATAATATTAGTTCTCCGCAACAAACAGTATTTAACTGTTATATATTGAATTGAATGATGTCATGCTTACCGCGAAATGTGATAACTGATATCGATCTAGGCCAGAGTGTATGGATTTACTGGAGTAACAGGTGTTCAGAAATTGTTGTAATTCTCAATTTCAGTGAACTATAGCATAAATTGATATCCATCAGGTTGGTATCATGTACCGACTCGGTAACCATAGTGTTAGTACCATGTACCTTTTCGGTACAATAATGTTGGTATCGGTTACTAACACAATAGCTATAGTGTTAGTATCCTTTACAGACTCGGTATATATATTATATAGTGTGAGTTAGCGTTGGAGTCGCATTGTCGTAGACTAAATGATGTTAGCTTCACTATTACAGGTTTACACATTCGTCTAGGAGATTGTACCGTCCTATTATTCCACATTCTTCTACCAAATATATAGTGGTTAAAGGGCGTAATACCGGCTCCTACTGATGAGTCGCCAGTAAGCACGAAACGAATGTGCATGAGATTATACTTTCCGTTCATGCTGCCTTTGGTTTGTCCTTCTGGTCACCAACTGAACTAATTTGTTACTAGGTTCGCAACACCTAATACATACTTGCGAGAACATATACACACAGACATTGAGTATTAAAAAACATGTTATGCTTAAGAGATCTAACAACAAGTATAAATGGGGCAGTTTAAACTAAAATTTCCATATATTGATTGGTTGCGCGGGCGGTGATAACAGTTTTTATAATCAAAGTTGCGATCTTGATATAAGCACCTGACCCATTAATTACTTGCATATGCCAGTATAAACTAAAAATTGTATAGTGTAAAAAAAGGCAATTCATCCAGTGGACCAACTTCGTCCTTATTGCGAACTCATCACGTGGTGGCCAGAATATGCCACGGGCAGGGTTCGAACTTGGGAACGTCTGCTTCGGAAGCTGGTATTCTAATCACTGAGTCAGTACGTGATGAGTTCCCAATAAGGACGAAACCGGGCTACTGGATGAACTGCCTTTTCTACACTATAAAATTCTTAGTTTAAACTGACATATGTAAGTAATTAATAGGTCAGGTGCTTATATAAAGATCGCAACCTTGGCTATTATAACTGTTATTACCGCCCGCGCAATCTTTGTTTATTTAATTGATTTTGCTATGTTGTTTGACGACTGGTTAAATACAATGGGATTGGTGCTTACTTAAAGCTCGCAAGTTTTATCTAATGAATTTGCTTAGATGAGCTCAAATTGATGCGCTTGATCTTTCATGTGCACGAAAGAAAGGGGACTATCTTTAACAGCACTGACTATGTTTAAAAGGAATAAATATGTTCGAACGAGATTGCCTCAATTACCTTCTAATATTTTAATTAAGCTTTGCCTTATCATGAGTCTGGTGATGATCCTATAAAAGTAATGTCCAGTGCACATCAAGTAATAAGAAAATAAATAAATCTTGCTCCAAGAATTGTTAGATAAATTGCGGTTTACAGATCTAATACATGTGCATCATTTACATATAAAAACATGCAGAAACTACACAACTTACATACAAATATCAAGCTCATATATATTATTTCCGAAAGAATTCATTCTAGACTAAATTGGGGAAACAATAAAAACGGTAGACTTGGAACTGTCAGTCTCTACAAGTGCATAAAACAGTTTAAAGCAACATATAAACAGATTATGCATATTCAATATTTATACGTACCCCTGAGGATGCTGTAGTACAGTCATGCACAATTCCACGGCTAGAGCCGAAGCAATCATTGAAACACCCGGACGAGCAACTGTACATTGTTGGTCTAAGCTGCGATCAATAGTCGACTGCACCAATAAACCATAAAGAGAACAAAGAGAAAGTCAACTGTTAATACACCAAAATTGATTGTCCAGCTTATACATTTGCGTAGAGACAATTTTGATACGTTTCTAAGATGTGAATTAGTGACATGCGAAAATTATAGTGGTGAATTTTTATACAAATAAACCTACTGCAGAACAGTCAAGCACAGTTCTACGGCAAGAGCCGAAACAATCATTGAAACACACGGACGAGCAACCGTACATTTTTAGTGTAAAGTGCAATCAATAGTCGACTGCACCAATAAACCATAGAGAAAACAATGAGAAAACCAACTGATAATACACCGAAATTGATTGTTCTGTCTACACAATTTCGTAGACTCGTTAGTTGTTTCTTGTATGTGAATTGTTGACTTTCAATCCAAAACTATAGTGGTGAGCTTTTATACGAATACACCGACTATTGAAGTTGCTGAATAGTCCTGCACAGTTCCACTAAGAGAACCGAAAAAATTATTGAAGCCCACTGGCGAGCAACCGCATATTTCTGATCTAGGGTTCGATGAATAGTCGACTGCACCAATAAACCACAAAGAAAACAATGAGAAAGTCAACTGTTAATACAGTGATATTGGTTGTTGCGTTTAAATCTTTCCAGTCTAAATTTTTCACCCCTGACGGAAATTTTCTGTTCAGTAAATGGGATATTCGTTATCGATATCCGCTAATGTACTCGTTTAATGAGTACATGAGATGTTAAATGTGATATGATTCCAGAACAGTTGTGTGGCGTTGTGTTTCGATAGTGACAAATGAAAGCCAAAACGTGTCGCTACTTGAAACTTGTGATGGATTTCCATTGTGTGACTGGTTGAAAATGGGATTGGTCTACATTTAAGATAAAAACTATTTTAATAGCTGTTTTAACTGACCGCACAGTAAACGATTGTTTTATTGAATAACTTTAAATTATTCAATTAGTTAGATACTGTTTGTTACAGAGAACTAATATATATGCAATTGTGTATTAGGCGTTGCGCACCTAGTAACAAATTAGTTCAAATATGACCATAAGAATAAACCATGAACGGAA
Organism: Eudiplozoon nipponicum; assembly: GCA_029291075.1. NCBI lineage: Eukaryota > Metazoa > Platyhelminthes > Monogenea > Mazocraeidea > Diplozoidae > Eudiplozoon > Eudiplozoon nipponicum. Next base: position 13,115 of record JAQBSW010002476.1, on the reverse strand, counting down.
GATATAATCTCATGTGCACATTCGTTTCGTGCTTACTGGCCACACATCAGTATGGTTACGCACTATACTCACTATATGTTTGGATGACGAATGTGGGGAAAGTCGTTACTATTTGCTCAACACCTAATACACAATACAAATATTTCTTTCTAAAAATAAATAAAATGCATGGAAGCAGATCAATATTTCCTTGACTGCTAGTGACGTCTTTGCCTTACTTACCCTTTCCAACCTAGCAAAATATCTGCTTTCGACACAATGAATAAGATATATTTGGATAAAATTACCACGTCAAATGCCGTGTTACCAAATATCGAAAATCTTTTACCTCAATCAATAATCTTGGAACCTAGGTACGGTTTTTCATTATTGGTGCATGTAAAATGCGATCACAAAAACAACTTTGTAAACAGTAAGTTTTAGCAAATAGTTGGGACAAGTTAGAAATTGATGTATTGTGTGTAGGAGAGAAGAATCCAGGAATCGTTGGGTATGAAATAACTCTGTACATAATTCTTATCTACACATTAGTGGCTTCGAATCGCTGGTATCAGAGTATTACGAAAAACCGGGAAATGCGAGATCGTTATTGTTCTCAGTTCACAAACTGCATATGCTCCAAATTAATTGATCTCCATACACAGACGAAACCGCGTGACGCGCTTAAAGACGCTCACTTAAAAAAGGTCAAAAACCTGAAACGGCATTGAAGCATAGAAGACAGATAGTACGATTTATACTGCGGTTCTCTACTAAAGATGAGTAAAGACCAGATAATTTCTCGAATCTGCGCGAAATTAATGCTCAAGTGTGTAAGTGACACACAGTACAAGTTGGTATGCAGATACACGTTAAGATAAACGCGTAACTCCACTGGTAAAAGATTTCTAGACATCTGCGCATGGCATCGATTATGTAAGTATTCAAGCTAAAAAGTGGTGTATAGGTCGTTGCGCCAAATGGCGTCCCCCAGCATCCGGGTAGTTGTTGACTCAAATAAATCATGTACCAATTAATGAAAAATTGCCTGGTTGCGTCCAGGACTCCTTCGTTTTGGAGCACGTATGTGAACTCGCATGATGCACACATCCAACGCAGGTCGGAACTTGCTTTTGCCGAGAAACTAATGATGAATAAGATTTACAATCATCATGGCAAAATTGGATCAAGTCTCTCTGCAAAAAAAGTTATAACAATTTTAGTAAATCAATATCGACTGATTAATACGGTGAAAATTGGATCATACTATGGACTAAGATTAGATATTCCATGCAGTACGTAGGTCTTTTCGGATCTGGCATTGTAAACCCAAATAGAATTAGTAAATGAATTTCATATAATTCTGTCGAGATTCTTGAAACAAGTCACCGAGTCACTAAAATTACGACTCATAGTAATAGTTGTAGATCTAGTAGACACCAGACCAACGTAAACAAAGTCTGAAAGCCAGTCTGGAATCGTTCTGGACTAGAAAGATTTAAGAAGCATATGAAGCGTTTACATCAGATAAAAGTCGATTATTGTTCATATTTATTCTTAACACAGGTCACAGAAAATTAACAGTTAGAAAAAAGATGATCTTAACAATAATCTTATTATCGATCAAATGTGTTTATTCGATAGATGGACAAACCAGATCAATAGACAATTCTCTTGGTAATCTGCATCAGTCCCGATCTCCAAAATTAGCCTGAAATCAACTGTGTTAGATGCGATTCAACTATTAAAGGTCACAACGCTGCAGATCCCGATGTTCCACTATAAAACTTATTGAAGAAATGTTTTTACACCATCTGTAGATCAATGATTAATCTCATTCGTACAATGAGGAAGGAGACTGTGCCGATTGTTTGGGGCGAGTAGGCTAGTATTTTAAACTTCAAAACGAAATCACTTTTAGTGCGAAAACCATGATAATTTGATCTTGCTTTCAATCGTATCCAAGTTATTTGCAACGACAATGTTATGCTTCTAGCATTTTGGATTAATCCTACATGAAAGTAAAACAGGCTGGAGTGCGACCAGAATGAGGGTGTATAGATCATAGTTTCATTCTAAGGTATTTAGATGAACAACGATATATATATATATATATATATATATATATATATATATATGTACATATGGCTACATATATTCCCTTCAAGAAACTCATTAGTAATGGAGCCGGCTTATCCTCCAAAAGGAGTCAGCCGCAGTAAAGTAAAGTAAAGTAAAGTATATACATATATATACATATAGAGTATATATATATATATATATATATATATATATATATACCGCCGTTACACGTTAGATGTTTTATTAGATCCTGTTGATGCCTTTGAATCAGTAGATGGCAATGTCTTATTAGATAACCTATCCAGAATTGGTAGACCTGATAAATTTAAAATGGTAAATGATCGCTTCCAGTCGTGTCAAGGTCAAAAAATAATTATCGCACAATTATGCCACGAATAGTGGCGTCGGACAAGGAAGTCAACATTGTCCACTTTAGTTGAACATTTTAATATCTACTATTTTGAACTGTACCCTTTCGTGCATTCTGGACATAAACTCGCATTTCGCATAGGCAGTGGATTCGTCGAAAACAGATTCTGCATAGGCCGCTCGCGCTACATTATCAGTAGTTCTTCCTTTTCTGTAACATAAAACTCGCACCCTATATAGGTAGGATACTACTATAACATCATACATCCCTCATTTCAATTCTGCAACTTCAAGATGAAGATTCAAGACGTATTCAAGAAGTTGTTGACAGGTTCACATATTTTGATAACTGCATTAATAGCAAAAGCAACATAAGTGACGACGTGAACATGATAATCAGAAAAGCTAGAATAGCGTTTTCGCACTCTCCTGTTTATCGCTAAAGAAAGTAATATTATTTCGCCTTAGAGGTTATGTGCACAATGTGTAAATTTGCTATACGCTAGTGAGACAAGCCGTTAGAGTTGAAGATCTTAAATACACACAAGCATTCAATAATTGCTGTCTGATAAGTGTCGTCCATATGATTTGGCCAAATACTGGGATGGCTGTCAGCAAACAATGTGCCAGCATGCAAAGGTTAACAGAATGGGTAGTAAACAGACGCCAGGCTACGGTATCAAACTCTACTGGAGCATAACTTGACATCGCACGCATAGCGTGTAAACTAGCTGCATTCACTGTTCGTCTAGAAGTCAGCTGTGAGAGGACGTTGAGTCGGTCATATAGCCTCTGGCAAAGTCGGAGCATTCTGTTCAAGAAAGGTAGATAAACGCTCAGTCTATGTTCTGTTATGTTCGCTTCTGAATCGCAGTTTGAATTGAGGTGAAGTAAGAATTTCATTGAGATAGGCAAATTGGCACAGTTATTTGTATTATGCAAAATTAGAATGTGCTCCTGTAAAGCGTGCATTAATTAAAAAATGAGTTCATTGCTTACATTTGTTGGCCCAACCACATCATTGCAAAAATAGCAGCCAAGGCGGAAACCGGAAATTCTAGATTTCTTCTTTTTCTCCATAATCATGGTGTCAGATGCACCTGCCTCAAAATTTGAAGCTGATTTTGAGTCATTTGTAGAAGTATCTTTGTGTTTAGGTTGCAAATTAGCCGCTAAAACATTTATACAAGATTAATTATTCTAAACACAGAAATATAAAACGATGACTGAAAACTAAAACTTGAAACTCCTTAAAAATGTCTGTTCTGACGACCTGCGGGCATTATTTATTTAGTATGATCATTGTCAATACGTGAGGCAATCACCCGAGAGATGCTACGCCAAATTTCCAGCATGTACACATGCTAAAACAGACAAGGATATGACGCAGGTATTGTAACATTCAAATTTACAACACCGCGTGTACCTTAAGTGTCAAAGAACAGAAGACGTAGTGTCCCAAGACGTGAGAGTCACCACTATCATAATGATACACGGTCCCAAGTTTCCACAATGTACTCATATCGGATAGACATTGCTAGGGCGCGGGTATCTAAGCCTACAAATATACAATACCGAGTGCACCTCAAGAGCAAATGAACAGAAGACATATGACATGACGTGAGAGAGTGACAAAAAGCACAATAAGAAGTTTCGATCATGCAACCATGTTGGACATACGTGACTACAGCAAAGGTATTGAAACCTACAAATATACAATACCAAGTGTACTTCAAGTATCAATAGACAGAAGACGTCGTTTTCCAAAACATGAGGGAATCACTACTATTGTTCAGATCTAAAATATCATGTGTGCAAAATATACCCATGTCAGTCAGACATGTTAAGACAATTCTTTAAATCAAGTTTGCGAGCTTGAAGTAAACACCAATCCCATTTTATTTAACCATTCGTCGAATTATATAACAAAACTATCGTCAGTCGCAACACACTGACGCGTTTCGACCTTCCATGATTATCATCAGAGTACGACGGCAAACTGACTAGCGACGATCAAACCGCCATGTTATGTTGTTCGACAACTGGTTAAATAAAATGGGATTGGTGTTGACTTCAAGCTCGCAAACTTGATTTAAAGAATTTTTACCACCACCCGCGCAATCAATTATTGTTTGATTGAATTGTCTATATATAGCATATATGCATGCGTGTGTGTGTGTGTGTGTGTGTGTGGCGAAAGCTACAAACAGCTAATGTTCGTGACTGCATAGAAATTGTGCAGCCGACATTTCCAGTCACGTACAATATATGCAAGACTACTAGAGGTGAGAGCCGCATATCTAATTTTGCTTTCCATATACATGCAATGTGGTTTTATCCTCGCTAGTCAGTTTGCCGTCGTACTCTGATGATGATCATGGAAGGTCGAAATGCGTCAGTGCGTTGCAACTGGCGGTAGTTTTGTTATAATGTTCGACGACTAGTTAAATACAATGGGAGTGGTGATTACTTCAAGCTCACAAACTTGATTTAAAGAATTGTTACCACCACCCGCGCAATTATTTGTTGTTTAATTGTATGTTAAGTCAATTTTCCATGGAAACACTGCGCAATCATTTAGATAACACGAAATCCCTTTTACATTTGAAGTACATCAATACCAACTAATTGAATCAATTTCATAAGTTGAACCTGAGGAAAGTGTATTATTATTTGTAAAACAAACAAATAAAAGGCCAATTTTAAAACAGTGACTATACGGGTTTTTTAATACAACGAGATGGTATCAACCCTTCTTGCTACCACAACTTAATGGTATACTATTATATATAGAATATATCAATTCAATAAACTATACATCAATCTGCGGGTAGAATTATTTCAACTTGGAGATGTCACTGGTATTTTACCATATTTAATTTACAAATAAAACCATCTGAAAATTTCCCAGTTCATATTTTAACTGAAGTACACTGTAAGACAATATTAGCAAATAGTGGGCTTATGGCAGATTTTCCCCATTCCAATAACTGATGCACGAAATAACCTGCAATACACAAAAGAAAAGTTATTAAATGTTGCTAGGCAACGGATATTGGAAAGTTGTTTGTTGATTAAAATGTTCAGCAAAGCATGTAATAGAATATAGTCATTTTAATATTTTATAGAGATCAATAATAGTGCGCTTAGGATATATCTTGAATGTGTTGTAGCTGTATCTTGCTTAGTGATCAAGAAGTTAGTTACTTTACGTTACTTTGACAGCCTAGAAAAGCTCAAGGCAATTGGTGGTAGCAAAGGATACTTTTCTTAACTACCAAAAAATCAATTGTCAGCAAATAAATAAAATCCGTAAAGGGCAATGAAGTCGTTCTAAAGCAATGAACGCTTTTTTGTGTGAAAAATGACAGAAACCAACCGATCATATTTCCAAATCATCGGACAGAGCAAAGCATTTGTTTACAGGAATCATACTGAAAAGTCTTCCTTTTAAGACTATCCAACTACTAGCTCATGGTTTCGTCTATATTAGATAGCATGCCAGGTAGCAGTCAATGAAGACGGGTGAACGAGAACTAGCGACATAGCCTACAGGTCTATCGCTTTAACAAAATCACACATTTTGCAGACGTCCAATCAAGTCAACTAAAATATGCGGAAGACAAATCGTAGTAAAAGCTATATCTGTGCTTTTCGAAAGATTATATATACATATACATATACATACACACACATATATATATATATATATATATATATATATATATATATATATATAAATATTCAAAAGCTTTATCAGCATGATGTTCTAATCGACTGGCTGCGAATAACTAAATTCAAGATCAATTTACTATTATCCAGGCAAGACCGAACAGACCCTCGACTAGAATCAACAAACATTCAATCGGATTGGTAACAAACTGAAGAGGAATAAACAGAGTCACATACGGTGAGAGAAATTGCCAAACAATATGAGCGTTTAACACTGCAATCCGCACTTGCGCTGTTACCATGTGAAGAAAAAATTTGCGCAAAAAGGTGAAAACGAAAGACTACATTCGGAAAAATAGGGCTCGTATACGTAACAACCAACAATCCGAACAGATGGTTAAATCTCAAGCCACTAATACAATAATGACCAGATCTCAAATATTACTTTGCAATACAGCGAGAAAGATCTTTACATGCAAACAAGCACAAACAGACACAAACGCATACATATTTACCAATCAGCCAAAACAAGAAATAGAAGTAAAACCGAGTCAGATTTATTGCCACCCACATAATCAAATGAAAACCCAGAATGTATATAAATGAAAGATTGTAAAGCGAAGTTTAGTAATCTCGAAATAAATGGCCATTATCCACTTTGTTATTAATGTGTTTTTCTTGATAATTAGAAATATATTTCGCAATATTCGAAGGCAATGAACATAATAACTATTAAAGAGCGAGATTAGCCTTTTACTTGTAAGGAGCTAAACACTTATATTCTGGAAAGAATTGAGTTCTTCAAATCGTGGTTGCAATCAGATTTTGTGCCAAAATGATACCCCAAACTAACCAAAAACCGGCGAATAAACTTATAAGCCGCTTATTGCTTAATGCCATCGAGGACAACCATCCAATACTGAATGCTGAGAGAATCATTCAATCACTGGGTTGTCAATTTGCTAGACTGAACGACAGCGAATACACTGCTTTTACAACGAAGATAGACACGTTGATGAAAATAGCAGCTGACAAAGACACTAAGGACCTCACAAGTGACCTTGACAAATTTCCTACACAATCGAACTTTCCTACAAACCCAAACGCATTTATTCACAATTATTCAAAAGTGATCTTGTCAAAACACCAGAAAGAATTACTCTCCTTAGGAGCAAAATTCTGCGTAGTCAAGAAAAACCTAAGTGAACGTGACATTATTGACATTCAGGCTGGAACGGAAAATTTCTACAATGACTTAACGAAAGACACCGCCCCACATGCATTCAATGACAAGGACTGAAAGCTGAGATAGCGCACTAGAACAATACAAGAAGGAATTCAAAGGCAGTCAAATCATCACAAAAAAGCACATAGACGAACTCCGAAAACTACAATCAGACAAATCCATACGACGTGCCACACCCGACAAAGGATCAGGAATTGTTATACTTGAAGCCGACGCTTTTAGAAAGTCTATGAACGATATTATAGATGATCAATCTAAATTTAAACAAGACATCAAACAGAAAGATGACTCAACAAATATCGAATCAAGAATCAATGCAATTCTGAAAAAGATGGAAAAACACGTCTTATCATCGATGACTGATTCCCATATTAGATCATAACTCATAGAAGACATTAAAAAATCAAAACTTATCGGAGCAAACACCGCAAGATTGTACGACAAACCAAAAACCAATAAAGCCCTGACAGCCTCAGGATCTACTTCGATGCGGTCTGTTATGTCAATGATCAACGCTTAGTTTCTCTGCAAAATACTTCAATCTATACGAAACATCATAAACGCAAACACTATCAAGGACTCCTTCGAGCTAGCAGATGAACTGAAGGGGAATAACATTCTACAGAATAAAATGGTCTCGCTTGACATCTCATCCTTATTTACAAACATACCACAATATAAGACAGCGAAGATGTTGTGTGACCTTATTAAAAATGAGTTTCATGATATCTCTATAGACACCAATGACATCAAAGACCTCATATTAGCATGTACAAAAAACGTGCAATTTACATTTGAAGAGATATACTACCGTCAGATCAACGGTGTAGCTATGGGAAGCTACATTTCACATCTTCTGGCAGATGTATACATGTATCATCTTGAAAAAACGAGCCTAAATGTATAATTGGCCAGTGCGCACTATACAAAAGGTATGTAGATGATATATTATTGTTCATCCCAGAAGCAGCGAGCACATCCAAAATCCCCAAACAAGCAAATGGAGCCTATCCAGATATCAAATTCACTCTCGAGGTAGAGAAAGACAATAGTTTTCCCTTCCTTGACATCAATCTCACTCGAGAAGAAAATGGTGATTTGACACTGGCCATACATAGAAAATCCACCTTCAAAGGGCAATACATTCATTACAAAAGCAGTGTGCCAAAATGCCACAATAGAAACTTAGTCAACAACCTAACAAACGGAATCAGAAAGATCTACTCTGACCACAAGATCGAGGAAGAACTGTGCTACCTGAGGTAAATTTTGCTAATGAACAACTACCCAGAGCGATTCATTGATGTCAACATCAGACCACGACAGATTCGCACTAGAGAGGATACCGTCAAGCAGGTTTTCTTAAACTTCCCATTTAGAGGTGACGTATAATTGCGCGACGGCTGAATAGAATAACTGGAGAATTTTCCCAGTGTTAAAGTTAATATCACATTTAGCACACAAAGAATCCGCAGGTTGGACGCCAAAGATCAATTGCAAATTCCCTCCAAATCATTTATAGTCTACAAATTCTCATGTTTGTGCGGTAGCACATATCATGGACATAATAAAAAGCAATTTATAAACAGAATCCTGAAACATTTATCGCAGAAATTGATTAGCAAAGGCTTGGAACCGTCAGGAAAATCAGCTCACCATACTCACTTAACCACTAGACAGCCAACAAAGTCATGCGGCGGACTAGAAATTAAAGTATGGCAACAATCACGGACCAGTACCAAGAGTTTTGTGCCATCCATTGGCTTCTTGTATACTGCCCAAAGAACTACCCGATGTTATTACGTAAAAATGAATTAATAAATAAAGCGATTGCAGCATCATAAATTGTTTACAATCAAGGTGTACCAATATCCCTTTGGTAGCACAAAGGTACATGCTATTGCTGTTGGGACAAATAGCAAAGATCACGCCGGTTATCAAGCCTGAAATTTCGGTGGTTTGGGCCAGAGAATCACAGTTCGAACGTTAATTCATCTACCCACCATAATTACATCGTTATTCAACAACTCGTGTACTATAAACTCCGAATGCATTTTTGCAGTTGACTAGTACATTTCTTTACTCACCCGGCGACAAGGTGATAATAATGAAGAGAAAAAAACTATCAAAGTGAAACTTAACAGATAATAGATGTTCTGCCATACAGATGGACATGCGCGGGTGGTAGTAACGAATCAAAAACACTTTTGAAACTACGATTGGGGCGTATAGTCATTGGGAAACCTTATTCGTGTAAAATTCTCCATCAATAGCTTATGCGTGTTAAACGTTTACCATAAAACGTTGTCAAAAATAAGTATGAAAATATGTAACATGAAAATAAAACGTATATGTTCGGTACCTACCACTAAGAAATTTTCTAATGAATCGAACTAATAGAAACAATACTATAATGTTGGTAGTGAATAGCCTGATGCTCTTCTAGACCTTATTACGTGGTAGATACCAATAACAATCTAAGATAAGGGAGACTACAACTCGAAAGACTTTTCAACATGGCAGCATTGTATATGATTACCTAGTTTACATTTGTCTAAATTCATTAGGTCATGGATGTCATATACAGATTAAACGCTATATTTTCATTTCGTGTTATTTTCGCTAAATGTTAAACATCCTGAGCACAAAATCAAACAAATAAAGGAACGACGAATGGTTAAATAAAATAGGATTTGAATTGACTTCAAGCTCGCAACCTTGATTAAAAGAATTGGTACCACCACCCGTGTGTGTGTGTGTGTGTGTGTGTGTGGCGAAAGCTCCAAACAGCTAATATTTGTAACTGCATAGATATTGTGCAGCCGAAATTTCCAGTCACGTACAATGTAAGCAAGACTACTAGAGGCGAGAGCCACATATCTAATTTTGCTTTCCATATATATGCAATGCGGTTTGATCCTCGCTAGTCAGTTTGCCGTCGTACTCTGATGATGATCAAGGAAGGTCGAAACGCGTCAGTGCGTTGCGGCTGGCGTTAGTTTTGTTATAGTGTTCGACGACTCGTTAAATACAATGAGATTGGTGATTACCACCACCCGCACAATCAATTATTGCTTAAATACAGGAAAAGATTTTCGGCATAACGTTTTGAAAGAGTTCAACTAGACCACTCTCAGCGGTAAGGCATTATTAAACAAATTATATGATATAAATTATAAATCGATATTATAACTTATTGGTCGATCAAATTTACAAATCTACTGTGTAATTTTAGTGTGAGTATGAATATTGATTTACAATTAATGATTATGCAGTGGATTTCAAAAAGGTTACAAAGAAAAAAGGATAAATAGGTGCTGATATTGATATATATACCAGATTCAGGTCGATTTGGTGTCTTCTTACTAGCAATTTCTTCTGACAATGGGCAGCTAGGAGATCGCCCCGGTCTCTGTCCAATGCCATGGCGCATAACAAGATACGATTCGAATCCGAGAGCCGCGTTGATTACCAACTAAATTTTTAAAAACGTAAAATAAACATACTTTAGAGAAAGTTAGAAATTGCAGTAGACAATTCCATCTACATGGATGAACTGATATTGACTTTGCTCGAACAGGCATTAACCGTGAGCGTGGTGATAAAAAATTTAAATTCTTTATTGAGTTCCAGTTTAATCCTGTGGAAAACCTGTCGCACAGCAGTAAAATTGCCGTCAGTTACACGTACTGACGCGTTTCGACTTTCCATGATAATCATCAGAGTACGATGGTCAACTGACAAACGAGGATCAAACTACAATGGATAGAAACGGTATGAAAACACAGATATGCGGTTCTCATTCACAGTAGTTTTTTATCAACTGTACATAACTGGAAATGTCAGCTGTGCAATTTTTATGTATTTAAGGAAATAACGTTTCTTGCATGGAAATTCCGTAGCCGACATTGATAGTCATGTATAAGATATGTAAAATTAATAGGGATGAGAATCGAATATCCAATTCGACGTACCTCATAAATGTATAGCGGTTTGATCTCAGTTAGTTTGCTCTCGTACTCTAAGGATGACAATGGAAGGTCCAAACACTTAAGTACGTGTGACTCACGGTAGTTATGCTGCTATTCGACGGATTGTTACAATTAGTGGTTATCTCAAATTCGCAAATTTGCTTAAAATAAATTAATTGATTTGACAATCTATAGTGCACAAACGAAATGCCTCCACAGTTTTTCCTTTCATCAATTAAAATCTGAATAATTCTGAAGAATACCTGAAAAATAATTAGTGCCTAAAATCCTTATTTTTTACATTAAAACAAATCAACTTAATAAAGTAAGATCACAGGTTGTTTAATTTTCTATTATATAGGTAGTCTGAGGATAATTAAGGATATTATTTCCCGACATTAATAGAAAGCCTTATTACCATAAGACAATCATCATGACTTGTATCAGTTCAGATCATAAATATTAGTAAAAAAATTTCATTGGTACCTAATGTAAGTCTCGAATAATTTAATTTGCGCATAGAAAAATCAGAGTAAATGAACCGTTCATTTTGTCTAATATCAAACCTCAAATACAAGAATGAAACTTATAAGTGTCTTTGTAGAAAACACATACATAGAACGCATTAAAAATTGGAGGGAAATTATGTAAAGAAGTTGGATAGCAATTTAACAGCTATCAAGGAAAATCGTGATCTAATTATTAAATTTATTGATAAATTTATTATTCAATTAATCAGACAGTAATTCAGCCTTTGAATCAGTAAGTCAGCTATTTAATTAGTTATCTAGATGGATGGCTAGTTAGTCCGTAAATCATTGAGTAAATAAGCGATCATTCATTGCGTGGAGAGTCATAACAATCAAGAGTGCAAAGTTGATAGAAACTAAAATCTCATTAAATTAAGCAAGTGCTAGTCAGAATTTGACATTTACAAGGTCCTACTCGTGATACGTCTACTTTAGAGTTTGTGTCTCCAACCACTGAGCCACGCTGCTGCACACTCCACACAATTTTCAGCTATATACTAAATCAGGATTTTTGCTTAGTCTTTACTTCAGGTGGAGCCTGTATGGCGTCTCCTTAGAATTAAAGATTCAATTAGCCATTTATAATCTGTCACCAAATTACTTGGAGAAGTTGTATTGAATTGAACATTTATATGAAAAAATGATCAGCGATTGCGCGGACAAAAAAACAATTATTTAAATTAAGGCTGCCAGCTTAATAAAAAACCGATCCTATTATACGTACTATTTAAAGTATAAACTGAACATCATGTAGAAAAGTAAATCAACACAGATAACGTGGTATCTGTTTTATAATTACATATTTGTAAATTAATGTCTAAATGGACGTCATATTGGTTCCACCCGAAAGAAAGCCTGACCAAAGGAAACCTGAACTAGTATATAACTGAAAACTGCGTGCAGCGTATGGCAGGGTGGCTCAGTGGTTGGAGTCGCAAACACCAAAGTAGACGTACCAGATTAGAGCTCTGTTCATGGCAAATTCTGAACAGTAGATGAAGCGTTCCAAATAAGGACAAAACCGGTATACGGAATAAATTTTGGTTGTACTTAAATTTTGGAATTTTTTGCTCAGTGTTGTCCTTCTTGTTGTGGATTTGACCACATTTCTCTTGTGCGGGACAATTGATAGCACTCCTAGGTCGGTAATATCTTGAATACTGTACATTTTCAGGTTCTCCGATTTTGGCCATGATTGATGGGTCCTCATTTGTCCCTTCCATTAGCTGCTTGCTTGGAAATGACGTTTGAGCAAGATTTTCCACT
>JAQBSW010002475.1:0-102681 GCA_029291075.1 Eudiplozoon nipponicum | reverse complement strand
CGGTAAGCGAGGGTGTTGGCGAACGGGCCATGGCTGGAAATAACTGTAAAAACGGATTCTGGTTCTCTAATCTTGATCTAGCCCTAATCTGGCCGCAATGAACTCTAGCTTCAAGTGCCACTAACGATGTCTTGCCATAAGACGTAGCAATATAAGCAATTCTAATAAGGCAATGAAATGTAAACATACTTAGATCAAACATATCCCGATAAGAAAATGATAGTTGTCCTCTACCAAGGACGCGAGTGTTATAATACACCGACCTATATTATGACTATTATGGGCGTAGTTATCAATATATTCTGTCTACCCATCATTCTTTAATCGACTCGTCTGTTATCTATAGTGTGGGTTACTTATAGTCAATTGCTGCTACAATTATTTAAATCAAGATGGAAGGTTTCGTTTTAATAAATGGTATTTGCGTAAAAAATGACTGGTTAATGATACAGTTAAGCTAATTTGTCTTGAACTACTTTTTACTATTTATCCATAAAGTAGTTAATACAAACAAGCTGTGACCGTTTAAATAGACTAAAAACGTGTATGCCTACAGTAGACATGCAGTCATATAATATTTGAAAGATAGATTCCTATTTGTTATTCAAATCGTTCCATATCATGAGCCTCATACTTACATAATTCAATTACGCAAAAATTTTAATAATGAATTAAAGAAATATAACATATCTATCATTTAGAATTAAACCAACACAACAGTCAGAGCTACATCTGACCACAATGATACAAATTTAAAAACTTATAGAAATTTAACAAATAAATTAAATTCTTTAAATCAACTTTGCGAGCTTGAAGTAAACACAAACTCCATTGTATTTAACATTCGTCGAACAACAATAAAACTACCGCCAGTCGCAACGCACTGACGCGTTTCGACCTTCCATGATCATCATCAGAGTACGACGGAAAACTGGCAAGCGAGGATCAAACCGCTTTGCATATATATGGAAAGCAAAACTAGATATGCGACAAGCTCGCAAACTTGATTTCAAGAATTGTGACTACCATCAGCACAATAAATTATTGTCTAATTGTATTGTCTATATATGTGTGTGGCGAAAGCTACAAACAGCTAATGTTCGTGACTGCATAGAAATTGTGCAGCCGACATTTCCAGTCAAGTTCAATGTATGCAAGACTGCTAGAGGTGAGAGCCGTATATCTAAATTTGATTTCCATATATATTCAATGCGGTTTGATCCTCGATAGTCAGTTTGCCGTCATACTCTGATGGCGATCATGGAAGGTCGAAACGCGTCAGTGCGTTGCGACTGACGGTAGTTTTGTTATGTTGTTCGACAACTGTTAAATACAATGGGGTTGGTGTTTACTTCAATCTCGCAAACTTGATTTAAATAATTGTTACCAACACCCGCGCAATCAATTATTGTTTAAATAAATCTAATTATAAACAGCTTATTGACAATTGTTTATATAGCTTAATATTGTGGAAAAACGCCGTTTGTGCTACTCGAAGTTAGAGTTCATCGCGGCCAGATTAAGGTTAAGTCAAGATTGGAGAACCCGAATCCGTTATTACAGCTATATTCAGCACAGCTTAAATACGACAGTAATCGCTGTCTAGCTGCATTACTACAAACATTATTTACGAATATTTTGTAATTGACTTCGGCACTCGAAAAAGGATACTTAATTGCGATTAAATTGTCGGATTATGTTGCCAATTAATTCTCTGCACAGGTCAACGTAACACTTTCCAAACTAGATAACAATAATGTTATTGCGAAGGTAACCTCAAATACGCTGACGATGCAGCTTTGTCTGTAGAAAAGGAAGACGAATACCCGAGAACTATTAATTACGCCCAAGAAGTGTACATTTGTAGGGTCCAAAACATTCGTGGCTAATTCTGAATAGGAAATATTCTTAATAAGTCGTCAAAGATTCCGTCTACCAGGGAACAGCGGCGACATCAGAACGATTGACGTTTGCTACGATTTTCATCTTTATTAGTCTTGTCGAAAACATGATTGAAAAATTATGCAAATCCAAATGGAATCGCCAGACTAGTTTTTAAGTAGAAAGTACAAGGTCTTTGCGTCAAGTATACTGTTGGTTCATCTGTGTTGTGGAGAATTGGGATATAACCGAACCTAGCTCTAAGCACGTGGACGTGTCTGTACTCACTCTGTTTGGTCTTGATCATTCTCAGGATGCATTAGTCAAGAGCAAAATTTATGCGCCGATTAGCTCTATTTTGGCTGTACCTTGATGTAAAGCATCGATTGCGTTGGTTAGGTCGCTGGTAAGAAAAACCATTTTACCATCCAGCTCACAAAGCTATCTAGACAAGTCATGCGAATCAGGGGAACCACAAAAGTCGCAGGCCAGCAACTTCATGGTCGAGCACTATTATTCGCAAAATTGAACACTTACGTATTCTAAGCGAAAATGACACCTGAAATGGCAAATTTATGGTAGTCTAGCAGCGAAAAGTTTAAGGCTGAGAGGCCTAATTTATACCGCTCTTCAGTCGCCCACCGTGCAGTAGATCGAGATCTAAGTAAAAGATTGCATCCATGTTGTTTTAAATCAGATAATCAAATTGATCATTAAAAACTAATTTGGTTCATAGCATCAAGCTTTCACCTAAATGGTGCAATTTGCCAAATATTTGTAAACTAAGAAAATCAACAAGGTAGTAATGAATGTCCTACACTCTCCATCAAGCACAACAATATAAAAGCCATTAGTAACTAATTTTTCACTGCCATATAACCATAAGAGACACAAAGAGCAAGAAAATTAAATGTTGATACTTATTATGCAGTGCTCTCCTTCTTGTTTGTAATCCTCCAGCCATTTTCTTGTGCAGAACAATTGACAGCACTCGTAGGTCGGAAAAATCATGAATCCTTTAAAATTCCAGGTCAACTCAATTTTGGCCTTTATTGACGGGTTCTCACTTATCTCTTCATTTTGAAGCCCTCTATCAGCTGCCTGTCTGAAAACGACGTTGAAACCAGATTTTCCGATATTTTTGGGATTTCATTTCCAAACTCATCTTCAGGGTTGATACCACACTCACAAGAAAAAAACAACTTGTGGCAAATGTGGTATCCTCGTTCAAGACAGATATATATATATATATATATATATATAAGGTTATATATATATACACATTTAATTCCTAACGTTTTTTAGGACAGAAAGTAAAAATTACTTTAGGAAATGAAATAAATATAAATAGATGTCTCCTGAATGAGGATACCATATTTGCCACAAGTCGTATTTTTCCTGTGAGTATGGTATCCACCCTAAAAATGGGACTGGAAATGAAGCCCAGAAAATTCGAGAAAACTTCAGAAAATTTGGTTCCAGCGACATATTCAGACAAGCATCTGATGGAGGGCTTCACTATGAAGGCAAAAGTGAGAACCCGTCAATAAAGGCCAAAAAGGGTGCACCTAGAAACGACCTACGGGAGCTGTGAATTGTCCTGCACAAGGAAATCGCGGAAGTATTAAAAGCAAGAAAATCGTTATAAATAACGAAAAAAGTAATAATTTAGATACACAAATTATTAGTAAGATTTATGAGAGAGAAAGAGAAAGTTCTCAGTTACTATGAGTATATTTATCTAAAGAACACAAATAAGCAAACCAAGTCTACATTGTGTTGGTTCCATGTACATTTTCGGCGACTATAGTGCAGGTGTCAGGTACTGAAACAATAATGTTTGTATTCTTTACAGGCTTCGTATATATGATATAAATAGTGAGTTGGTTGTGAAGTCGCATTGTCAAAGACTTTATATGAAGTTAGCTTCACTACTGCAGGTTTACACATTCGTATAGGAGATTGTACCGTCCCATTTTCCAAAATTCCTCACCCAAATATATAATGGGTAAACGGCGTAATACCGGCTCCTACTGATGTGTCCCCAGTAAGCAAGAAACGAATGTGCATGAGATTATATGTTCCGTTAATGCTGTGTTCTGGTGCGCAACACCCAATACACAATTAAAACAAGTTTCCACACATCAGCATAATGACCAAGTCACCACCAAGGCGAGACAGCTTCAGAAATAGAGCTTCTTTGCGGTTTTCACTGTATCATGTCATACAAACGTATCATGTCAGGTAAGTTGCAAAATTTCTTTGTTCCAGAATACGAATTTATACTTATTTTTGGATAAATTTTAACAAATACACACTATTTGATAACATGCATAATTTTGTAATTCAGCAAATTTTCTGTATTGTAAATACTCCACACGACAGGCATTCCAATTGCAAAATAACCTTATACAACAGAGATAAAAGGTACGTTTTTTATCCGCCACATTTCACTCGACTGCAATATCTGATTTTATACATAGTCAATTTAGAAAATCAATTGTATTATGTTGGATTATATGTACATAAGATCAAACTAAATTTCCAAAGCGAAGAATGCCCATGCAGAAACAAAAAGAACACTCACATATATGCAGTACGTCAGTTTGCATTCAATTAATATAAAAATACCATTTTTCAATTAAATCGCCGAGAAAAGATGTTGCATGTGACAGCGCCAGGAAAGTGCAACTCTTTTTCATTAAATGATTGGAATTGAAACCCGGAAATCCATTTGGTGTGAAGTGATTTTCTAAAGAATTTTATTATCTATCGCAAAAAAGTTCTCCGCATTGCTAGCTGAGATTAGTATCAAAAGTTCTTGGATTTTAATCATCAGTAACAAAACATTCATACACATATAGCGCTCTGAACAGCTAGTTCATGTGTATAAAAACAATATTGGGCAAATATTTAGGCAGTATTTGTTTTAGAGAACTAATATATATATTTTTGCAATTTTCACCATTGTTTAAAATATAAGAACAAAACAACGTACTCCATGGAATAACATTTATTAATAAATCTTATTTCTACCAGTATCTACAGCCATTGTTCTGGATTCGTTAGTATATTCGTTCATCTAATCCCAACTGTACATTTATCGTAACCAATCCCCTCTTCGTTATGCCAGTCTTTGTTTTGCGAAATTTAGACCATTCCCTTTGCACAATTTAAACCACTCCATTTGCGTAACGTCATTAATGCGTTAATGAACTATACGGACTATAGTCAGGCTATGTTACAAATTCTGAACGACAAATCCAAATTTAAACGCGAAGAGGTACAACGCGACACTACGGCAAAATTAGAAAATTCGATAACGAAGATTTAAAACCGAATTATTTCGAGTCGAAACTAAACAAGAAATAGCCATAGAGCACAAAAATGCTTTTATTACAGAATTCAAACATGCAAAGCCCGTAGGTTCAACGCAACCGATATTATATCGATTGCCCAAGGTTCACAAAATTACCAACAATGAGAGACTTCCGCCGTTCAGACCCGTTTTATCTATGGTAAATTCTCCACAGCACGGGGCAGCCAGTTTATTATGCCGGATTATGAAACCTATGATGAAAATAAGAATGGAGCACGTTGTACAGGATAGCTTTCAATTTGTGGGGAAAATTCGCGAACTGAATTTGAAACAGAGGAAAATGGTGTGCCTCGATATAAAGTCCCTCTTTACTAGCATTCCAATAAATAAACCTATAAATATCCTGTGTGAATATGTACGATCATCAGGAGCGGAAGCACTGATAGAAGTGGACGACATAAGAGAAATACTTTTATTATGTACATCCAACATAAAATTCGTATTCCATGGAGCCTTTTACAGAAAAATTGACGGCATAGGTATGGGTAGTCCTCTTGGACCAGTATTGGCAGACATATACATGCACCATTTAGAAACAACTGGTTTAAAACCATTTATCAATGGAGCTCATTTTTACGTACGCTACGTTGACGATACTTTCATGGTCGTTGAAAAGGATGAAGATACAAATTCACTGCTACATCACATAAACAAGGTAGACCAGGCAATCAAGTTTACAATAGAAGAAGAAAAAGACGGATATTTATCCTTTCTAGATGTAGGAATAACGAGAGATGAAGAAGGTACTCTCTCAAGGTCAGTTCACAAGAGATCAAGCTGGACTGGACAATATGTCCATTATATGAGTAGTGTGCCAAGGGCGTACAAAAGAAACCTAATAATGAATTTGGGCACACGAATACGCAGGATTTGTTTAGCGAACAACATTGAATTAGAGCTAAATTTGCTTCGCGAAGCTTTGAGAAATAATGGCTATCCGGACTGGTTCATCGAATACAACTTGAGGCAACGCAACAAAATCGAGACCAATTTTTAGAAGGTGATCTTCCATTGAAATCTTCAAAAGAAAAGTAATTCGAGCGACTAAAGCGCAGTTTCCATTAATACAGGTGAGAGTGGTGTTCAACACAACAAAATTAATGCGCACGAATGAAAAAGATAGCCTCACTGTGACGTCAACACCTATGTCTGTATACAAATTTCAATGTACCTGCAACACCCAGTACATCGGCAGATCAAAAAAGAGGCTCGAAACTAGAATAAATCTGCATCTCCCTTAAAAAATATTAGAGGGGTGCAGCACCTGCAAAAAATCAGCAATTTGCGAGCATGTACAATTCACAGGTCACGCTGTTAGTAGAAACAATTTTTCAGTTCTGTACAAGGCAAAAACAGAAAAATGCTTCTGGCTTTTGAAGATATGGCAATTAATAAGCTGAAACCCTGTTTAAACGTGCAGAAAATAATTTTTAAAATTAAATTGGACTGGAATAAAAACATAACGGACAGCCCTTCAAAAATGACCAACATTTCACAAAATAGGATACACCCATCAATTACGCACGCAATAAAAATGAAAGCGATGACACCAAATGACGTTACGCAAAAGGAGTTATCTACATTTAGCAAAACGAAAAATGTACAGTTGGTTTTTTTTTTTTTTTTTTTTTTTTTTTTTTTTTTTTTTTTTTTTTTTTTTTTTTTTTTTTTTTTTTTTTTTTTTTTTTTTTTTTTTTTTTTTTTTTTTTTAGAAATCAAGCTGGACTGGGCAATATATCCATTATTTCAGTAGTGTGCCAAGGGCATACAAAAGGAACCTAATAATAAATTTGAGCACACGAATACGCAGGATTTGTTTAGCGAACAACATTGAATTAGAGCTAAATTTGCTTCGCGAAGGTTTGAGAAATAATGGCTATCCGGACTGGTTCATCAAATACAACTTGAGGCAACGCAACAAAATCGAGGCCAAATTGGAGGAAAACAAAACTCCCCAGAGAGTAACGCTTAGTGTTCCCTTTGGAGGTGATCTTCCAGCAGAAATCTTCAAACGAAAAGTAATTCGAGCGACAAAAGCACAGTTTCCATCAATACAGGTGAGAGTGGTGTTCAACACAACAAAACTGATGCACACGAATAAAAACGATAGCCTCTCTGTGACGTCAACACCCTTGTCCGTATACAAATTTCAATGTACCTGCAACGCTCAGTACGACAGATCAAGAAAGAGGCTCGAAACTAGAATAAATCAGCATCTCCCTCAAAACTACAAAGGGGTGCAAAGCTCCTGCAAAAAAATCTAGCAATTTGCGAAAGCGTACTACTCGCAGGTCATGCTGTTAGTAGGAACTATATATATATATGTATATATATATATATATATATATATATATATATATATATATATATATATATATATATATATATATACCTATATATTGCAGAATTCAAAATTATGTCAATTATGTCAGTAACCAAACAGAATAAACTAATTAAGAGTCTGATACATTTATGCAAATTATCAGTTAGGATAAAGCAGACGTTCGGCACAGAGGTTAGTGCACTAATGTATTAACCAATTGTTTTTTCTGCAATATATGTATGAATGCGGAAATAAACTAACAGGAAATTCCCGTATAGTGCGCCACACTAGAGCCAGAACTTATGACTGAAAATCAAATAATTTTCACTGGAACACTCTTGGCATACAACGGGCTTAGAGAATCCAGTGAGCTTCATCAGTTACCTCTCTACTTATTTGCCCTAGAGCTAATGCGTCTTGGCAAAGCAAATGACGACGGCCTTCGTTTGACTCGACTGAAATATAACACGTTTTAATGAAAGGTATAGTTATAGAGCTTTACTACTGACAAATATCAGTTAACACTGTAGGTACATCTAGCTAGGGCTCACAAGTTGTCACGCCTAGAATATGCATGGAAAAATGATTGATACATCGCAAAAAGCCTGGTTAATCAAAGCATAAAAGAAAATGTAGGTATAGAATCAGATTCAAGCTCTACGATCCAAACTTTTTCATACTATATGGAATGAGGAAACCGTACCACTTGACTGGAATGAGTCGACCATCATTCCCATCTTCAAAAAAAGCAATCGTAATTCGTGCGATAACCATTGTGGTATAAGTTTGACTCCGGTCCTATCAAGGTTATTTGCTTCGATTATCCTACGTCGTCTTAGCGCTTCACGTGAATCACATACAAGAGAAGAACAGGCCGGATTCCGCGCAGGACGAGGTTGTATAGATAATATTTTTACGTTAAGGCAAGTTCTCGAACAGAGACATTTATATCACCGTCCCACAATAGTCGTCTTTCTAGACTTCAAGGGTGCATTTGATTCGGTGGATCGCAATGTTTTATTCCATATCTTGTCGAAAAGCGGTGTGCCCACTAAATTTGTTAATATTATACGAGCTCTCTACACAAATACTTCTGGTCGCGTTAAGGTTTACAACGAATTAACGCATAACTTTACAACCAGCAGTGGTGTTCGTCAAGGTTGTCCACTTTCCCCATTTTTGTTTAATTTTGTAATCGATGCTATTATGAACAACACTCTCACACATTCAGGACGCTGGAGTTGAAGTTCTCCCGGGAGATAAACTAGTCGATCTTGACTATGCGGACGATATCGTACTATTATTCGACAATCAGCATGCTGCCCAGACCACCTTAAATAGATTAGCAAACGTTGTTCCGTCTTTCGGTATGAAATTCGCACCCTCTAAATGTAAGATACTGTTACAGGATCACCCACCACTCACTCCAACGTTGCGACTGCAGAATGAAGATCTTGACATGGTCGACAGGTTTACATATCTTGGGAGCTCTATCAATAACGTAGGCAATATGTCCGACGAGGTGAGAATACGGATCGCGAAAGCTAGAGTAGCTTTCTCGAACCTTCGTCATTTATGGAGAAACGCGAATATTTCACTTTGCCTTAAAGGTCGTGTTTACAATGCATCTGTACGCTCAGTCTTACTATACGCTAGTGAAACTTGGCCTCTTAGAGTTGATGATCTGAGACGCTTACAGGCATTCGATCATCGTTGTTTGAGAAGTATAGCACATGTTGGTTACCAACAACGAATAACTAACGTTGACATCCGTAGACGTATTTTTGGATCTGACAATAAGTGCTCGTCTTTAGAAAAGCAAATAAGGCTCCATCAACTTCGTTGGCTCGGTCACGTTTTGCGTATGCCCTCATTCCGATTGCCCAATAGAGCTCTGTTCTCTCATCCAGCACCAAATTGGCGTAAGAAACAAGGTGGGCAGATTTTGACATGGCAGAAACAATTAAAGTCACTTACATCCAAATTGGGTAGTATAGGATCCACTCGTCTGCCGGGATGGGGTCCCCGTGCACATCACAGTTCTTGGTTAGAAACCCTTATCGATATGGCAGCGAATCGAGCTCAGTGGCGATCTTGTTGCAGATGTATGGTAGAATCATCTTCGTAACTTTCTTTTCTTAGTAGGGCAAAGTTAGCTGCGAGGTTCGGTTTGTTTATGACGTGATACGGTGAAATCCGCAAGGAAGCTGTGTTGCTGATGTCGCCTTGCCCGAATGCTAACTTGGCCATAATGGTGTTGTGGAGAGGTTTAGTTTGCCTCATTTCTGTGAGTTATTTTGATAAATTTACTCATAGTAGCAAGGTTTTCCTTCTCTCTCTACCCCTTTCCCTCTCTCGTAAATCTCAATAATAATTTATCTAAATTCACTTATATACTTTTTTTCACTCCTTATGGTTATATGGCAGTGAAACATTAGTCACTTGACTTTTGTGTGGCTGGAAATGATGATGACTACGATCCAGCTTGCAGTAGAATGTAAAAACGAAATATTTCGATAAATTTGCTCGTTTGAATGGAACAATAAGGATCATATTTTTATTTCATTCTAGAGACGAGGACATATAATTCAGTCAGTAAAACATTTTGAAAAAATTCTAAGATACAATGCGAGATACCAAATTAATTACCTGGTGTTGTTGTGAGTAGTTGCGAGTGTGAAAACGAAGTAGGAAACATGTAAAAGTGTATTCTTCCCGAGTCGACGACAGGTGAAAAACATAGCGGGTTAGCAGCGGACAAACTTCGACTAGGCGAACAAAGTTGACACATAGCCATCCCATACGGTTCTAAACACAGCATCCCATGTTTAAAGACAAACATTGAAACAAATATTGACGCTCTCTTAGTAAAATCGGTAAAATATTCAGGAAGTACGATATATATCTTTTTAAATAGCCTATTTGGAATAGACATTTTAATTACATATATTACAAAAATATCAACTAGAGTTAAAGAACATAAAAGAGGTGTAAACAAAGCAGACAATTAGAGGTTATTATTTCAGCTAAAATCAGATTAATAGATTCGCAAATCCATATTAATTATTCTAATTTTTTTAAAACTCTTTTTCGTAATTTTGATTAATAACCTGGACCTTGTTTTGCGAAAAAAAGAATTTTCTATTCACTAGACGTAATTTTACTGCGAATACCTCAATTCGATTCTGAATCCCATTATCACCGTAAAGCTCATTGCATCAAAAATATATAACAATTGTTAAGTCAAGAGATAAATTTTGTTGAAACGGTTTCATCTATACATAATGGTAGATCTCTTAACTATAACTCATTTTCCATAGAGAAGTATATGTCAAGATTCACAAGATATGTGAACGCCATGCGTGTGTTTGTTTAGAACTGTGAAGTAATCAACCAAAAAATAATTAACGTCAAATGTACAATCATATTAGTTAAACTAAAGTGATTAATGCCAGTTCCGCTTGGCACATTTGAGACTTGTTGATTTACACCTACTTTTTTAAATGAAGTATTTAAGGGTGAATTATTTTTTGAGGAAGAGGCAAAATAAGGTGAATACACCAGTCGCAAAATCCTGTCTGGATAAATACTCTGGAGGTCGCAAGTTAGTTGACTTAAGTAAGAAAAGTTAACATAAACGAGGGTCAGAAAAGAAAGTTATAATATTACCTAATTATTATTATAATATTTATAATATTGTAATGAAAAAGTGATAGTTTAACGTAAAGATTAAAGTTAATAGATATAGTAGGATAACATGTAATAAAGAAATAAAGAAAGAAAGATAATCTTAAAAATTAGTATTCTAAAATCTATAGCAAGACTGACTGTATCTATACAAACACAGTTGTAAGATTTATTCCTCAATAAGACAAAACAAGCAATACCAGCAACAAAAAAATCAACAAATATTGAAAGTTAATAAGATATTTTTAATTAGCTGGCTAACTGAATTTTTATGGCCGCTTTCCAATTGATATATCTGCACGAATATAAATATTACGTGAAAGATGACTGATATATAGATGATGATCCATAGTGCAACACCTATAATTCGTCTGCTGCAAAAGATAATCCATAAAATACGAAAAGCATAAACACTTCGCTACCGGAGATTGGAGAGTACCAATGCAAAAACTTTTTAGGTGAAAATTAGCTGAAGAATTAGCCTCTCTGGAAATGCAAATAAGCTGAAGTGGAAAATATGTTAAGTTAAAAAATGTGCAAAGAAAGAGCCACAAAAGACATTATTATCGTAATAATGCATCATTGAAGAGAAAGAAAAGCCTAAACTACTGTTCAAATATTGCGCTTATATACCTAACAAATGATTAAAGTTAGACTATTTATCTAGGCGGAAGTCTTGTTAAGTTTTTCAACGTCTGGTTAAATACAATGGGATCGGTGTTTACATCAAATTCGCAAACTTGATTTAAAGAATTGCTACCACCACCCGAGCAATCAATTATTGTTAAATTGTATTGACTATTTATCTCTGTTTTAATAGACACCCATACAATATCTAGCGAATAGATATGGACAGCACAGCGATGCATCAGCATTTTTAAAACAGCTGATCCTTCGATGTTCTTTAAGTCAAGTTTACGAGCTTGATATAACAACAAAACTACAGTAACAGTTTCGTGTGAGCTTTAAAATATAGTTAGATTGCACATTTCCTTCAGCAGTCCAAACCTGACCTATATATCTGCAACACTCCCTCATTCAGGCACCACTCATTTAGCACTTCGTATGAGAGGTGTGGTAAATTACGCGAGATAGGTAAATTCAGATAGCACCAGTTAGGTTCATGTTACCATTCGCGGTACGATTAGCTATGGCAGGATGGCTATGTCATCAGGCCAGAAATTTCTAAATTCTGCAACTATCAGCACAACAATGAAACGAAAAATTTCGAAATTCAATTACCTAAATTTGAACAACCTCATTGATATAAATTTAAAAAATAATTGATTGCGCGGGTGATGGTAACAATTATTTCAAACAGGTTTGCGAGCTTGAGATAAACATCATTTCTATTGTATATAACCTGTCGAACAACATATCAGCACTTGTGACTAACATTAGTTCATCTGGTTAGTGCGACAAGTTATATGCAATGCTTAGTTAATGCTCGTAAAGTTTATTTAAATTATCGTATTGATAAGCTTGCGCATCGACATGCGAATCAAGATGAATAGAATTCGTTCTAATTACGAAGATATTTGCACAAAAATATTCAAATTTCGCCGTACTCGACCACTTCGACAAACAGACACAAGGCGTCTTCTTAGCATTAATATATAGTTTAGAGTTAGTTATACTATAGCAACAGCTAGAATTAGAACAAACAATTTTTATTCACCCGAAGGCCGAACTAACAGTATATGGCCCGAAAATCTACGTAATCTGTCTTGTGCGGAGGCAATTTACGTTAAATTTTCTGAAGCTACAGTGCTGCACTAAATATATTGAGCCTCAAAAAGGAGCCCGTCTGAAACATTGAAAAAATAAACAACAACATGTTAAATAATTTAATAATAGCTATGATGTACCTTGTCATAGTAAAATATATTTTTATAAAAATTAAACCACAGACAGAGTAACAAAACTACCTCCAATCAACGTAACCAGAAACATTACAAGTATAGTTGAAATGGCCCACATGTGCGCATGTAAACTATAGCAGTGATATTTTGCACGATTGCACATGAATGTCAACTGAAACAAGGACCGGATTGAGAGGCTACGCAACTACACGCAATTAGTTCTACATTAAAAACTGTAATTTGAATGATTAGCCTTTTTTATTTAATATTCAAAGACCGCATGACAGTGATCGTGCCAGCCAAGGAGAGAAGTTTCGGTTTAAGTAGGGCACTTTTGCTGTTGATACGTATTGTTCATGGTTATATGGAAGTGAAACATCATTCACATTTGGCTTTTATATACCTATGCATGATGATATATCTAAACCAGATGCTCCGGAATTATTGTGCTCGTCAGCACTGCGTGGCAGACACTCCATTAAAAGGAAACTATTGAATTTTTATAATCCACCCACGCAAGGAATAAAAGAAGTTTTATAATATTGCCAAAACATTACTATGCTACGTTACACAATTGTGCTATACTGAATCAATTTTCAATATACATTCATTAATGTAGATGATGGCGATGATGTGCGTCCACCAGAAGAAAACGCTTAACATAGCATAATTTGGTATAATGTACTATGTACTATAAACCTTTTTGCCAACTAAAACATTTAGGCTACGTGACCAACAACTAATCCATTGAAAGGTTTAAATAAAGAGGTCCAAATCAACGCACAGTACAAAGGCATAAACTCACATCTCCAGTTTGCGTTGGCCAAAAGTCTTCCATCTCATCGGAGGACAGCACCACTACTAACGGAGAGTTAAGATCCCATACCATCTTCCAAAAGTCGTGAACTGTATTTTCCAGTGGATGTTGCGTGACAATAAGCTCACCGAGGCTCCAATATCCGATCAAACGCGAAGCGTTGATGTAGTTTGAACCTTCTATGCCAAGCTCGCCGGGCAGATTAATACGTCTTGACTCGACTGGTTAATTTGCACGAACAAATAAGCATTAATTAGGTATTTACTTCAACATTTCAAATTTGCGAAAACACGAGTATAGAAATGTTACTACGCGAACTTACTAAAAAATTATAGAATAAATCGGTAGCATGAGGTCCTTTGAGAAAAGGCAAAGACAGCTGAAAGTCACGTTATGAATATCGGTTAAAGTTCTGCTCGTATTTTTAGGTAAGGCCACTAAGAGTAATCGTCATAGCTTCACCAGACAATCTTAAATAATGGCGTGGTCTAAGACGACAACAAACGGCGGGACAGATTAGAGTCATGACGTGGCTAGCCTATCTTTTCCATAAAAATAAAATTTCAATGTGCACTAGCGAGAGTAGTTATGTTCCATGAAAATGTACACTAGCAACATTGAAATCTAGGAAGGAGGGCACGATGTCTGTCTAATACCATAGCAGAGTTCTGACCAGGAGTAGTTGCCTTATTGGATCTAAAATAGAACATTAGAATCCTTCTAGCTGCAAGCCATTCCCGAACTACCTCAGCAGGAGACCTATATCATTGTTTAAGCATGCATGAAGATATTTTACACGAACAACATTAAAAAACCTACTTGGTAGAATGTCAGAACGGTTTTTCATACGATTGCATTTTCTTCTTCCTTCATCCATTTCGTGTTCTCGCGGTGTCCACTCAGTGCACAACTGAAGATATAAATACATACACACGAGTGATCATAAACACACACACAGAGCAAATAGTATAGAAAAATTCATAAAGCAGAATAATACATAAGAATAACTGAAAAAGAATCAAAATCTGTAATTGAAATTTGCCTCTCCTTTCTAACTATAAAAGGCCATTAGCATACTTCCGAGTGATAACATTTTAACCTTTTATTTGTTTAACAGTGACTATTTCTATGATAGGATGTTTTTTATCTTTCCTTAAATGTCAATACAAGAATATCATTACAAATAATTACAAAACAATAGTTGCATTCAATAAAATTAAAAGGAGCAACAGAAAAAATATCAGAAATACATTGATTTCTCGGGGTTCCTGTCAAATTACCGTCCTATTTTCCCACGTTTTTCACACAAATATATAATGGTTAAAGAGCATAATATCGGATCCAACTCATGAGTCGCCAGTAAGCACGAAACTAATGTGCACGAGGTTATACTTACCGTTCATGCTGTCTTAGGTTTATCCTTCTGTTTATAATTGAACTAATTTGTTACTAGGTGCGCAACACTTAATACACAATTGCGCATATATTAGTTCTCCGCCACAAACAGTATCTAGTTGTTATACATTTAATTGAATGATGTCATTACTGTGGAATGTGATAAATGGTATAGATGAGGGCCAGAATGTACGTATTTGCTGGAGTAACAGGTGTTCAGAAATGGTTTTAATTCTCAATTTTGGTGAACTTTAGCCTACATTGAAATCAATTGTGTTCGTACCATATACCGACTCGGCAACCATATTTTTGGTATCAGGTATTGACACAATAGCCATAATGTTGGTACTCTTTACAGACTATATATATTATATATAGTGAGTTGGCTTTTAAGTCTTATTGTCGAAGACTTTATATGAAGCTAGCTTCACTACTGCAGATTTAAACATTCGTGTAGGAGGTAGTACCATCCTATTTCACCACATTCCTCACTCACTTATATAGTGAGTAAAGAGCGTAATACCGGTTCCAACTAATGAGTCGCCAGTAAGCACGAAACGAATGTGCAAAAGATTACACATTCCGTTCATGCCCTCTCTGGTTTATCCTTCTGTTCATATTTGAACTAATTTGTTACTATATAGGCAATACAATTTAACAATAATTGATTGTTACTAGGTACGCAACAACTAATATACAATTACCTATTCATTGTTTTGTTTAACGAGTTAATGAACCTGACATCAAATAGTTTGAACGGTTAGTTCGGCGAGTGCATTAACGCGCGCCTTTATTATGGGTTCTTAGTACGCAACAAAAAAGAAAAAAATATTAAACCAAACCAGAACTGTCTTTTAAACAGGTTTATTACAATTAATGTAAGTCACCCGAAAAGAATGTCGAATCCAGAACTTGCAAGAGACTAAGTTTATTTAATCACATAGAAGCGACATTTGGCTGTGCTGTAGCAGTGCAAGTTACACACCATGTCTATTTTCTTAAGATATTTCATATTAAGCTACATTTTTCTGTTTCAATACCATTACATTACGGAGAGACTGTGTGCTACACTAAAAGCCTTAGCATTCACAATTAAGCTGAATCTGAGTCAATCAAAAGTTTGTAAATGAGCATTTATTTCAATATCATTACTAATGGTTCTGAAACCTTGATCGATATAGATACTAAATGAATCGCAGAACTTATTAATCGATGATTTAGATCCAGTGTTATATATATTTCTATAGCAATAACTACTCTAACAAATACCATAATAAATAGTGATACTCAGATTTCTATATGAGCTGTCTCATTGCAGTACATTTCGTCCAGCCACGACATATTACAATTTCGTGCAAAAAGAATGAGCAAAAAACCGCGTGAATTTGTATTACTGTTAGGAAAAGCTTGGAAAAGACCCATTTCAACCAACGTAAAGTAACTAAAAATATTGTGTTTTAAGTAGCGTCTCCATATTTCAGTACCGCAAGAACGATCCAAACAGCTCAACCTAGCTCGTGTATATGTATTTGGGTTTACTTCGCAATTACCAAGTAGTTTCAAACGGGCTTCAACTAAGAGTAATAATGTCAAACACGAGGGGCCAGTTTAAGCTACTGAACGAAACTCTGGCTAATGGAGCACCAAACAAGATTTTCAGAGTAGATATTGATTGTCAGCCTTAGTTGGCTGTGGATCTAAATGATAAGAAATCGAAAATGTATAATACATTACAACAAGGAATCGGCGCCATAGTGTGCTTAGCAGCTCACACAACAATGATTAAGACCTAGGTAAAACTGGATTCTTAAAGCTCACAAAACGTATAACAAATAAGATCACAGAAAAACTACCTCAAACTGTTTAAAGATGTTGTCCTCCTCCATGCTATTACTGTGCCCAATATTGTCGTTGTACATCCCACCAATTCCACCGTTCTCGGCAATTGCTTTGTACGCACCATGTCTTAATCGAGCCACATAGTTGGGCAAATCGTCTACCGAAATCGGCCCAACCGGATGCAAGTGGTACTCACGCAGCGCGTCGTGAATGAACGCATACTGCTGTTCGGTTTGCACCAGTTTCATTCGCTGTTGCCTAATGTGCTCGAGAAAACCACGTATGTTCACACATTTCTCTGTGTCCAACTGGCGAATCAGGCTGTCTATACAGATGTAGGTGCCAGTTCGACCGACGCCAGCGCTGAAAAATTGGCCCGAAAAAATAAATGTACAAAAATGGCAAACAATGAACATGAAGTTTAGTTTTATTAAATTACACATAAGAAAAAGATTCGCATAATTGTCAATCGAACAGTAATAATACAGCCTATTTAAAGGCGCGCATCATTGAAGTAAATGCTTATTTACAGGATCGATACGCGTTCCAGGATGGGTGCATGTGCTAAATTTATCTCTTAAACGACCACTTTTGTGCGGATAATAACAATAAGAATTCAGATCAAGTTTGCGTGCTTCAAGTAAACACCAATACAATTGTATTTAACTAGTCGTCGATCAAAAAAGAAAAACTACCGCCAGTCAAACGCACTGACGGGTTCCGATCTTCCATGATCACCATCAAAGCAGGATGCAGAACTGACTATCAAGGATCAAATCTCATATCATATAGCAGTTATGGACAATTAGACATGTGGTCCTCACCTCTAGTGGTCCCACAAACATTTCACTTGATTAGAAATGTTGGCTACACAGTTACAATCTACTCAAGAACATTAACTTTTCGCAGCTTCCGCCACACACGTATAAGGTACAAAATTTAACAATCAATGATTACGCAAATGTTGACAACAATTATTTAGATTAAGTTTGCGAGTATCAAATAAACACCAATCTCATTGCATCTAGCTATTGTAGTTCGTGCTTTGGATTTTGTATGTTATTGCGTCAAAGTTTGATTAGATTTCCAAGAGATTCTTCAAGTCATATTTTCTGTTGGTGACAAGTTCACCCCGAGGTGAGGTCGTGTCATGCAGCGAAAAATGACTATAGCAAGTAAGCTGTAGCCCTGCCATTTTATTAACTTGTTATAGTTTATGTTTTATAAGCGATTTGGTGACTTCGTTTTGATCATTTTTCTGTTAAGTTTAACCACCTATCTTAAATTAACCGCCTCCTTAGCCGTCACTTATTCTTCGTTTACAGATTTTTCAGAGTTATGCTTCAATGAAGCATCGATATTTCATACTTCTTTAACGCTTATAATAAAAAGGAATATAAGGTAGTTCCTGAGCCAGTGTTATTGGTATTCCCTGATCATACGTATAGATTATATCCCGATGGACAGCGGTCATACTGAGCAGATAAAATCTGATTTTGTTACCGAGTGGCTTATTATAGATGGAAATACTACCAAAGGTGGCAAAACAAATTAACTTTTCAGTTAAATTATTCCGAATAGAAGTACAGTTTGATAAAAAATTTTATGGCGAATTCTACTGAGCAATAGTATATAAGCACGAATCCCATGTCTTTAGAATAACATTTTCTGTTAACTGAAGCTTTGTCGTTTTCTCCTGGCTCTTAATGAACCAGCTAAACATGTCATACACAGTTAGAGAAATGTACTCCCCATCCAACTTATAAATTAACAAATACGTAAATATACTTTTAATTTAAGTATCGAAATAAAAATTCAAACAACCCTCATATGCATTATACAAAAAAACAAAGACATATACATTGAGAATCCACGTTTTCTTTCGTTGGTAGTAGATTGGCACTATCGGTTTCGCAAAGGTCCGATTAATCCCAATTTCCAAGTACGCATCGAGTACGTCTTCGTGGTGACTGGGTGCTGATTCGTCACTTTCCCCCGATGGCTTCAATGTTATTCATAATAACCATTGGAAATGATGTTGAAGCTTTCCGAGGGAAGGGACGAATCAGTACAAAGCCACCCAGAAGACGAACTCAACGCATACTTGGAAATGCGGATCAATAGGATATTTGCGAAACTGATAGCTCAAATCTACTAACCGTGAAAGAACACTGTGGATACTCAAATGTGACGATCGCACTGCGCAACCTGGTAGAATATAATTCAAGAAAGACCTATACTTAGCAGGTATTCATCTGAGTCAGTGTTCTATTCAATTTATATAGCAACAGCAAGGCTAATTAATTAAAGCCAAGTATAGGTTCCCCTTTCTGTGTTATCATTATAACAGTCATATTAAATTTGCAGGCATGTACACGAAAAAAGTGTATAAAAATTATTCTTGAAATACGAGCTTCAATAAAATTCATTGTACCCTTCCTATGTGCAAAAACAAAAAGAAGATTTATCAGATACAAGAAAAATTTCTTCTAATTATCTCCTCAAGCAGAAGAAGCATATTCAGGCATTAAGCTTGAACTGGATGTGACACACGCAATTGATTGGTTTCCGTTTTTTCACATTCTCTCTATGTTTACAAATATATATCTTGTTTTGCTTTCCAATTTATATATAAAGATACGTTCTTTAGTAGATACTTGAGGAGATAATGAGAAAGGAATGTTTCTTGCATCTGATAAATTTTCTTTTTGATTTCGCACATAGAAAGGATACAATGTGTAAAAATTAGTTAGGAAAAACTAGTCAAACACAAGTCATCATCATAATCATCAACATCATGTGCAACAATATAAAATCCTTTAGTAACTAATGTTTAACTTCTATATAAACTCAAGGAAAATAACAAAAAGAATAAAAAAGTTAGCAACAATAATGACAAAGACACTAATCTGAACAAATAAATTATTAAAGGAGAGTGACTTATGAGTGAAGGATCTAAATATTATGAGTATATTTATCCGGATAAAATACAAATGTGAGGCATACTAAATCTCTACATAACATCATTACGAAAAAGTAGGCTTTAAGGCAAGGCAAAATCGGCAATACAGCTTCCTTGCCGTTTTCATTTACATATAGATTAAAATGAATAAAAATTCTGCTATATAACATGATAGTATTCGCTATTGTCTAACCGTAATGTTACGTTTACATAAACGGTGATTCAAGAAAGACAAGCCCAATTGCTGGAAAAAATATAAATTCAGAATCCATTAGTGAAAGATGCAAACACAATGAATTTAATTACACCAAAGCAAGGTAAGCAAATTTCCGCAATCATTTTGGCCAGAAAGAGAATATAGCCTTAATCTGCATAGAGTTAATATATTTATTGGTTTTACCTGCAATGCACGATAATCGGTCCACAAGTTTCTGGATCCCAGTGTTGCACAGTGTCATTAACAAACACGAGAACTGGCAACGCAAACTGTGGAACATCAAAATCACGCCAATCCGTGTACTGGTAGTGCCAGACATCCCGGAACTTTGAATTCTACAAAAATTAATAAGAGGCATGCAATATTTTGTTTGAAAAATTGTAATTCATCTCTCTTAAGTTTCGCTGTTGATGCTCCTGGTGCTGGCTGGACAATCACCTAAACGAAACCGAGTGAAAATATCGACTGTAGGCCGTCATCTCTATGTTTCGATTTTATAAACGAAGAAAAACAATATATTCGACTTAGAGAGCTTGAATTAGACCATCGAAATCAGTTATTTTAGCATTTTCCAAAAGCGCGTGGAGTCATACTTACACAAATGTGTTGAATCATAGCATAATAACAAGCATCATAATCATAGTCTGCAATGGATCAACATTTACAAAATGATGCTTCGCTACTACTGCGAAACAATGGGAAATAGCATAAAAATGACTTGGCTGTAAAATCATTGTCGCTCATTACTAGTAATAGCTTGCCAATTTAGACGGTCTAACAGCATCGGTTAATGAACGTCAACCGCTCGAGGAATCTGGTTTAAAATTGACTTGAGCAGCCAAAACGTACTCTCCGCGTTCAACATGATAGCTATCGTTTCTCCACTATATATTTAGCATTAAATGTCAATGTTTAGTAAAATTGAGCCCGAAGATACACATAAGATAGGATGGCTTAAGCCCGATAGTACCGGCAAAGTTCGCGATACCAATTCCGGTACCATTGGCTAGAAATCTCTAATCATCAGACAGCAATCATCATATAAATTTTTATATAAATGTGCATCATTTAATCTCGATAAACCGAATTTGATAAGCAGTACACAAAGCACTTACTTAAAAAGCCTCACGGACACTTGTAGACATCCGAGGTTTCAATTACTTGTGTGTATGGTATATTATAAAACGACAATTAGTATGTCATCTGTGATTGTATTATACAGATACAAAAATACTTATTACTATTAATATCACAAAATCACATAAAAAAATTTGGCATCGATACTTGCAAATTCTAGTACAATTTTGCGACGGTGTTCAGAAACAAGAATTTACGTTCAAATTAAGAATTACAATGGAACCCG
Source organism: Eudiplozoon nipponicum (assembly GCA_029291075.1). NCBI lineage: Eukaryota > Metazoa > Platyhelminthes > Monogenea > Mazocraeidea > Diplozoidae > Eudiplozoon > Eudiplozoon nipponicum. Next base: position 80,956 of record JAQBSW010002475.1, on the reverse strand, counting down.
AATAGCATTTTTGAGTGAATTAAATCAGTAAACAATTCAGTAAAATTAACTACCTTCTTGCAGGTGACATTTCTTATGCAAAATAAACGTAGCGTGTAAAAGGCCAGCGCCACTTGCGAAACCAGTTTGACGTTAATTTCACCAAATGTTGTAGGCTGCTCTCGCCAGTATTGATCACATTTACGCTGAAAGTAGAACGAGGAATAAAGAACTATAAAAGGAACTGAATCCAGTAGATAGACATTTTGATAATGAAATCTCGAGCACAAATACGTCCAATAAATAAGGCCAAATAAAACTAAATAAGTGATTGCTAAATATTTGACAGAGAACATAATGAGACAAAGCTAGCATATGCATCAGCAGTAATTGCCTCAATTTTTCCTATATCACATAATAAAAAATGCAATAACAGTAGATAATAGCATTGTCGTTGTTAAACAACAAGCCAGTAATAGGTTATTTAAATTCAGATAGAACAATCAGGTGAATGCGCATAAGACTCACTGCCTTGCTGTCGAATCAGTTAGTGATTTTATTACACACCTTGCAGGATAAACACAATAAATAGAAAATTATAACATGAGCAAAATTTACATGAAAGATTGAGAAAACACAAATAAAAATTCCTTACTCGTCCTTTTTCAACAAAATCGGAAATCATAACAATGATGTTCGATTTCTGCTCCCAGACCATTTGCCAAAAATCACCGAAAGTTTTTTGTGTAGGGCACTGTGCAGCAATGTAAGCCTTTGACTTGTGATAGCCCTGAAATTAAAATTATAAAAATGTCGTAGTCCAGTTGCTATGCACGAATTAGAGCGAATCAGTTACCACTAAGTTACAATATCACTCTAAATAAGCAAACTCGATTTTCCAGACGACAATAGCAAGATACCAAATTGACATTTCTGCATGTGCTCTACATTATAGGATTTTAAACTTGCGTGGCACAGTGGAACCATATTCGTTTTTAATAATAGAGCATTGCATGCTAGAATGATAATAAAATTATACAACTATATTTGCACAGATTCAACCTACCATTTCAGTGGATTCGAAAAGGTTCTATGCACAAAAAAGACTGGCTTTGAAGGAAATGCGCATAGCCACACACGAAAAATCATAAAGTGCTCACAATTAAAGGCTGTAATAAAACTAATTTGCAACATTTGTCAATTAAAACGATGGGTTACTGTTAAACTTTACATATTTTACCTATAATTTTCGATTTTGCAATCCCAATTGTTGTCAACACTATGAGACATTAATAAGGCACCACAACGACGCCTGATATATAGCACAGGTTGCAATTTATGTGTGTGACAAGTTTCTGTCCTGATTTTATTAAAATGAATACACAACTTTTAATGCGGGTACAATATTCTTGGGATTACCACTTGGTTGTCCTGTGCAATCTTTTATTAGATTTCCTTAACAACGTCTACCGACTGGCTCGTTCTTGTCTCTCAAACGCTAGCTGAAGCATGCTTATGGTATTATTTATAAGTTGTATATATGTCGATAGTGATTCTTTCGTGAGTAAAATACATTAAATCATTTAAAATTAACGTTTAAAATAGAAAAATCGTGAAGTAGAATGCTAAATATCAATTGCTTCATAAATGAGATTTATTTGTAAAGTTATAGGGTTAGCATAATGAAGAGCTAGAAAATTCTTTCTAAACATTTCTTCGAATACTTTACTTTACTGCGGCTGACTCATTTTAGAGGATAAGCCGGCTCCATTTCATGGAGTTTCTTGGGAATTTGGTACAAGTGGTAAATAATATAATCAAAACCAACAATAATGTCCCACTGGCTTATTAATTTATGACGTACCATGTTGGGTTGAGAAGCAAGGCGAATAAATGACAATAGACAAAAATCATCAGCACATCATTAAAAGAGCAAAATCTTGTAATGATGCCAGAAATGTATGAAAATGATCCAATTCTATGTTTTATAAGGTTCTGTGGTGCATAAAGGTAAATGAGCCGCCGTAAATTGTCAACGTATGAAATATTTAAGAAATTCAATCATTAATTTATCTTCATATCTATTTATTGCACCTGCCTTCACTGGAAGGTAAAGTGAACTTCATGGGCATCTCAGATCGATCCTGTTAAGGCTACACAGATTGTGATCAATTTTGCACAAATAGCTAGCAGGCTCTTACTTATTCGTCTAGTTCTATGACAGCTTTGAAACTCAAACGAGGCCACTTTCTGTTTTATTTTAGAAAGTAATGTTTAGGTTTTTCCTCGAAGAGACATCGGCATAGAAAAAATATAGTTTCGAGTGTGAAACATTTCAATTATTTTTCTTCAAATACTTTTCGAACGGCGTTCACAGTTACTAACATACAAAATTTTTCATATCAATATCATGAAGCACTCTTTTCGTCCACTTACATCAATGTGATTTGCGTTGATGTAGTCTGACTTTAATCCGTTCAGCTTCTGTAGAATCACGCGACTGTGATCATCTGTAAAGATATAATAGAAAAATGGTGTCAACATAATTAGTTCAACAATTAACATTGAAAAAAAACCACATTGTAATGATAATTTGACGATTTGTATTACGGATCGCAGGTCTTGATAAAAACAACACTTAGTTGTAATAAATACAAATTGACAGCACAAAAGTACACCAGAATGTCAAAAGGTTATGCCTTACCGCGGCCAACCATGGAATTCTTATTTGTGTGATATTTATATCAAGTCTCTAATCTTTAAATAATAAAATAGAGATAAAACATGCGCACTCAAAAATACAGATAATAGCAAGCAGTGTTATCATAATTTTTTTTGGTAGGAAGAAAATATCGACTTTATTAAGCAAACAAGACAACCATGAAATTTCATTTGGTTCCACCAGTGACTTCTATCATACAGTTTGCTTACCTAGTAAAAAGTTAGTTCAAATTGAACTATGTCAGAGCCACAAAGTAAAACGTACAATCGCACGTACGTATAGCTCTTGTGCTTATTGACGACTCATAAGTATAAACAGACAATACAACAATGATACGATGATTTGCGGACCAATATCTGCATCTGTGGATGAATCACCAGTAAACTTGGAACACGTGTTTACGAGATAATATATTTTCCCTGCTGACTTTGGCGCATATTGATTTTATTCACAATAATTTGTTACTTGGTAGCAATACCTAATATATAATAACATCTATGCCAGGCCTTCGGAACGATTATACGACTGTCATTGTAGGACGCCTTGGCATGTACAAACCTGAAGAAATATTAGGCGAAGAAAAAATTATGAAAAACGACCATAGTACTGCTGCAGAATTCCTTTCATCACGCTCACAGTGAACTTCCAGCTGCTTTATATGATAATTGAAGTATGAAAGCATTTATCAGTTAGTATAGACAAAAGAATGTGATATTTTCTGGTTAATTCTCTCATATTTTAATATCACAAATTTTCACATTAAATCAACATAGAAAGACTATTTACTTCTCTGAGAATAGAAAATGCTCTCTTAAAAAATGCACAGAAGAGCTTGGCGAAGTACTTTTGATAATACTCAGATTCATACTCCACAAAAAGTATCATATGATCACAAAATTACAATTTGAAAAACTATAGCCACATAAAAAGTGTATTAGAAATTATTCACAATTTTATAGAGACAAGATAAATGCAAACTGACAGGCTAAACTTAATAACGTCCACCTGAAGGAAAGACCGACTAAAATCGTCAGTTGGTATAAAACTAAAAATTGAAAAATAAGAACCAACCTGATGTATTTGATGAAATCCATTTTCGGTCTCATGCAATGCTTAGTTTATAATGAAGCTTTTTTGTCAGTATAAACTAGAAAATGCACAAATTAGTTGACCATTTTCGCCCTTGTTAAGTACTGAAGAATTTGCTACGACAGCTGCGTGAACCGAGTTAAATTTGCTTCATAGTTTAGCACTCATACCACTGCGCAATCCCTACTGCACACTAAACACTAGTTTACGTCTTACACCAACTTCTTTTAATAGTTAGGCTTTCCTTTATTTTGAACCATTTTTAGCATCTCCTATGACCTGAAGTATTAATTATTCATCAATGTGAGATGCCAAACAGGCTTCATATTAAAGTTTACCTGTCGGTACTCCCTGGCAAGTATCTTATCCTAACTAGTAATTGTCGTTTAGCTGCATTAAATATGCGTGTCAAAACCGCTACAGGAACAGCGCTTCTTACAATGTAGTGCCTAAATAGAATGCTTACTTTTATGGTCCTACACACGTCCCATTCGTTTGATTTGCACTTTTAATTGATCTCAATAACTTGTCTAGGATAGCCTTTAGAAAAGAGACTAATTTATGCTTCAATACATTCGTGATCTATAAAAGCCGAACTAACCAGTCTATTAACTCTTGAAAAACAGGCGCGAACAGTTGACAATTTATATTGATATGGCACTATAACGATACAATGAAACTACTGTGAATAACAGATTTGTTATGTTAAATTATTCTTTATTAGCAACTATTAGCCTCATTCAAAATTAGCACATCTTAGAACGGTATACAATCGTCTTTCTCATGCCCTGACGTGAAACTGACATTTTTGTTGACATGACAGAATCAGTTTAAGTCCATTATAACCAAATTGGTTAGCATGGGACCCTTTCGTCTACCCGGATGAGGTTCACGTGCGCATCATAGTTCTTTGTTGGAAACTGCGCGATATGGCATCAAACCGAGTTCAGTGGCGATCTTACTGCAGCTTTATCATATAATCATCTTAAATTTCATTAATTAGCGAGATTAAGTTAACTTCGAGGTTCGGTCGTTTTTATGAAGAAATACAGTGAAAACCGAAAAGAAGCTGTATTATCAATGCAAATCTGGTCATAATGGTGTGTATAGAGGTCTAGTTTGATTTATTTTCGTGTTACCTAGTTATGTATCTACACCTGAACTAGACTCTCTCCTTCATAAAACACGTCTGCTTACGATTGTAAATTTAAAAAAAATATTACTTGTCTTTAAAAAAATAATCTTATTATTAGTTACATTTGTTTGTTTTTAGTACAAATTTTCTCATAAGTATATATCAGAGATGGAAAAATTTTTAAAGGCTGTTGTATTGCTGTTGGTGGTGATAATGATGATGAACTGTAAATGCGACCTATTTTTAACAAAGTTCCAGCAACATAATTTATATACTGTTATTATTTTCTTTTTCCACCCCTTAGTTATGTTCTCTTAGGATTACTTCGCAAAATCTCTACTAACAGGGCTCCCCATTGCCACACCATCAACCTGGATGCAAATGCATGGTTACCAAAAGCACAACACAAATACGCATATCAACTTAAACTAAGTATCGATTAAAATATAAACCAATAAAAATAGTAGCTCTACATACAGGCAAAAACGTTCGAGTATCGATTTTTCTGCTCATTGATATGAAGTCGGGCAGCCGTTGTAGGCCAATCATTTCGAACGCTCTTTTCAATTCCCTATAACAATAAAAGAAGAACTTCAGTCAAATGGCAATAAACAGCAAACAGCATAGAAAATAATGTATTCAATCATAGAATGCAAGAAATAAGTATTACCTTTTTCCCAAAGGATTAACTGTTTAAGCAAGTCGGAATTTATGCGCGTCTCTCAAAGACGAATTTTGAACATGTCCAGGTTAAAATAGAAACTTGCTAGAATAGGACATCCATCGCGAAAGCTAGAATAACTTTCTCTAACATTCGTCATTTATGGAGAAACGCGATTGTTTGACTCTGTCTTAAAGGTAGTATTTACAATGCATCTGTACGCGCAGTTTTACTATATGCTAGTGAAACTTGGCCTCTTTGAGTTGATGATTTTAGACGCTTAAAGGCATTCGACCATCGTTGTTTGAGAAGTATAGCACGTATAAATAACTTTAAACTAATTTTCGGATCGACTAACAAGTGCTCCTTGTTAGAAAAACAAATAAGAATCAATCAACTTCGTTAGCTCGGTCACGTTTTGCGTATGGCCTCAATTCAATTGCCCAGAAGAGCTTTGTTCTCTCATACAGCACCAAATTGACGTAAGAAACAAGGTTGGCAGATTTTGACATGACAGAAACAGTTAAAGTCATTTACATCTAAATTGGGTAGTATAGGACCCACACGTATGCCAGGATGGGGTTCACGTGCGCATCATAAATCTTGGTTAGAAACCCTTAGCGATACGGCATCGATTTCAGCTCAGTGGTGTTCTTGTTGCAGACGTCTAATAGAATCATCTTCGTAACCTTCTTTTCTTAGTAAAGCCAAGATAGTTGTGAGGCTTGGTTTGTTTATGACGTGATAAAGCGAAAGCAACAAGGAAGCTGTATTGCTGATGTTGCCTTGCCCTAATGCTAAATTGGTCATAATGGTACTGTGGAGAGGTTTAGTTTGCCTCATTTTTGTGAGTTATTCTGATAAATGTACTCATAGTAACTAAGTATTCTTTCTTTCGTAAATCTCAATAATAATTTGTCTAAAATATTATTTCTGTTGTTATTTATAATTTTTCACTTCTTATGGTTATATGGCAGTGAAACATTAGTTACTTTTGACTTTTGTGTGGCTGGACATGATGATGATGATGATGATGATGATGATGATGATGATGATGGTTAAATACAATGGGATTAGTGCTTATTTCAAACTCGCAAACTTTACTTTAAGAATTGTTATCACCACTCTCATGACGATCATAGGTCGAATAGCGTCTGTACGTGTGACTGATTTTATCTTTCTATGTTGTGCGACATATAAAATAAAATAGAATTTTGGTTTACATAGAACTCGCTAACTTTATTTAAATAATTATGACCACCATCATTGCAATCAATAATTTTTTAGTAAAAAACAAAATTTTTAAACCAAATAGTATAACTCATAATTATTTTTATGATGCAGTGTATAAGGATTAGCTCTCGTAACATCTTTCGCGGCATAGAAAAGCCATGATGATGGGCTATTGATCCACAATACAATACAACAGAGATGTAGATCACCTGCACGGGCGGATTCCGAGGAACTAATGCATTGAAGTATAATTAATCAGGCCTCTTCATTACTAAAAGATATTTGACATTCCAATCCTACGATTCAATCAAGCTACCGGAGTAGCTTTAGTGGTTTGGCGTGAAGGAAATAGGATGGACCTTCTCAAAGTGTCCCAACCAGCACAATCGACGTTCTTTGACCAAGTTCGATTGCGATGGAATTACAAAGAGCGGCTGAATAGAACTTAACACGTAAAATTTGCCCTTAATCAATGCTTCCTGGCGTTCAACTGCCAGTTCCCTAATCCAAATTGAGTGAGAACATCGATTACCAAAGCTATCATCTAGAAAGTCTCTACAGCATAAATCAGGACAGACAATATGCTTGAGTAGCATATCTTGGACTTGATGCTCATTGAAATGAACGGACAATTCCAATGGTTTGAATATTTTGCCAAAGGCAGCAGATGCAAAGCTAACATATCTGTAAATCTTTGCAGAAGGCTGTCAGTCTTGCATAACCAGATACCCTAGGTAAACAAAATTCCTTAATGGTGATGAGGAGCATGATATTCAGGTTTGCTACCTGCATTGTAATGAACGCAGAATATAGTCAACTTTAGAATATCATCAGCTACATTGAGAGTACAAATTTAAGATAAAAATATGCATTTCAATTTAAAAATTTAACAAATAAATCATTTCACATTTCCAGCACTTTGTCAACATAAAAATATGACATATAAAATGGACACCAGTTAGATACTGCTTGTAGCGGAGAACTAATGTATCTGCAATTATGTATTAGGTGATGCGCACCTAGTTACAAATTAGTTTAAATATTACCAGAAGGATAAACCAAAGACAGCATGAACGGAAAGTAGTTTCCTACATTCCTCAATCAAATATATAGTGGGTAAAAGGCGTAATACCGGCTCCTACTGATGAGTCACCAGTAAGCACGAAACGAATGTGCACGAGTTTATACTTTCCGTTCATGCTGTCTTCGGTTTATCCTTCTAGTCAAACATAATACATAATTGCAGATAAAATAGATGCAACTTAAACAATTTAACTAAAAAATATTTTTTTCATTTTTAAAGCGCAATAATTTACAACGATATAATAAGATTATTTTTACATGTACATTTCGCTAGACTGGTAAGTAAAATTCAATTTTTCAAAGATAGACAAAAAAGAACTTTCAATGCATCATGTTTAAATATAAGTCATATACTGTCAAGAAGTAGAATAAAGCATCAAAAAAAAGTTGATTAAAGGCTAACCTCGAACTCAGCTTGATAGCCTCGATCGTCGTCTGCATGAAGTCGTGATACATACATCACTAACTGATCGCTGGTTATAGCCTTCGACCTGTCTAAATTCAAGGGTGCAAGAAGTGGCGTAGTCGGATTTACACCTATCCCTGATCCTTCACCAGACAGATTACCACCACCAAAAGACCGACCCATAAACTTGCGACTAGAGAACGCAGCCATAAGTCCGCTATTTCCACTGCCCTGTTGGTTATCTAAATTGTGAGGATATAAATGATTGTTCACTCCGCTACCAGAAGACGTCATACAGTTAGACGTTAAACGACCGATAGTGTCGTCAATTGGCTGCCTTCCAGAATCAAAACCATACAGATAGCCACCATTTTTATGACGAGAACAACGACTGAAGCGGCATATAAAAAAATAATAATATAACTTTATTGATTAATGGTTTACTGCTCGGGTGGTATTTACTATTACAACAAACAAAACAGATTGACGAAACATAAGCACACAAAGTTAAAGAAATTATTCTTTACTATCGCACAACCAAAAAATTAAGTTGCGTTAGCGGCAGACGAACACAGGGTTGCACATCCCTAATAGGTAAGATTGTTTAGATTCATTTTTGCTCCTAGTTGATTTGACACCAAACTCCGACAACTACTATATGCTCGCAGCATCTGATTTTTAAACGACGGGATTCAGAGCTCCCATCCGAGGCTGAAACGTACCATTCACGTCTGGCACATTGTAATAACTTCACAGTGACATGGAATTCAAATCTTCACACGAGATAGAATAGACTTATTCAGATATTATCGACATGGTAAATGATATTGTTGCCAATATATTTTTCTAGAAACCACCGATCATCAGACAGAAAAGCTCTATGGCAATGGAAATGAAAATTTATTACACATATTCAAAGTATAATCACGCGTAATTTCCTAACGAAACAGACACTTATTGTGCTACCCAATTTTACCAGAATTCTAAAAGAAGCTTTGGCCACTGTCATCTGGCCAGATAGTATACATCAGCCTTGGTTGGCATACTCTCTAGAGAAGAAAAACTCCGAACACAAACAATCTTTACTAGGAATGGGTGACCCAGTGTTTTTACAGTCTACATTTAATCATGAAAAAAATCGAATTACAATGTTCGCTTCTTATGATTACATGACTGATATGATTGTTTATTTGTACACACATTTATATTCACACCGTTCGTATACTAACATGTTTTGCTTTGTCTTTTAGCATGTATATCTGCATTATATGATGAATAAAGCCTAATATTTTAGGCAACTCTTTCTTCTGACTTTTCGACTCACTCTGCCCGTTTGCTGTGCTTGTTACTGTGATTCAGAACAATTTATTCATCATATAACCCAATCATGGAACGCCTACTCAGACCAGAAAGATTTGATGTTGAACCTAGTGCACCAGATGCAGCAAAACAATGGAATCATTGGTATCGTACATTCTGTGGTCTCCTAAAATCAGTCGAATCCATGAATCCGGATAAATTAGACACTCTTATTTCCTACGTCTCTCCTAACGTATATGAACACATCGTTGACTGTGATACATATGATCATGCTATGAAAACTCTAATGAATCTCTATGTCAGACCGAAAATGAAGTCTTTGTTCGTCATATACTCGCGACTACCAAACAAGAAAATGGACAAACATTGGATCAATTTGTTCAGATTCTGAAATCGTTAGCTAGGGAGTGCAATTTCAAACCCACTACGGCCGAGGAAAATCGAGACGATGCTCTGCGCGATGCCTTCATTAATGGAATCCAGTCCAATTCAATCAGACAACGTCTCTTAGAACACAACTCACTTAATTTTCAAGCGGCTTTTGATCAAGCACGTGGTCTCGAAATGGCGGAAAAGCAATCATTATCATATCAAAACTGTTTGAATTCTGCACACACTGCAACAGTTCAGCCACTCTGTCCTTCATCAACCTCCGATAAATCTACAGATAATCTTGTTGCTGCTGTTAAACAAAAATGTGACTTTTGTGGGTACGATTATCATTTAAGATGGAAATGTCCGGCCAGAAACGCTTTCTGTAAAGTTGTGGAAACAAAGGACATTTTCAAAAGGTATGCCGCTCTAAGAATCACCGCCCAGTGGTTTCGACGCTTCATCCTACCATATCTGCAACTGTATTAGCTGCTGCTCCTGATTGTCTCACCAAATGTGTAATAAATCTAGAAGTCAATAACATAAATTGTCATGCTCTCGTTGATACAGGCAGTTCCTGTAGTTATGTTTCAGAAGCCTTCGTTTTGAAAAATAATTGGAAAATTCACTTCTCACGAGAAACAATAACCATGGCGTCTAGCTCATTATCGAGTCATACCAAAGGCCATTGTTTTGTGTCGATTCAATACAAATCATGTGTTTATAAAATATCAAGCTATCTATACTTTCTGATCTTTGTACTGACGTACTCCTCGGTCATGACTTCCTTGGATTGCATAAAGTGTAAATATCTCTTTTGGTGGTCATAAATCGTCATTCACCGTCTGTTTACTGAAACCTGCATCTGTTACGTCCCCGCCTCTTTTCCACCATTTAACTGCTAACTGGAGGCCTATTGCTACGAAATCAAGAAGGTACAATCGAATGGATGAAATATTTATCCGGGATGAAATAAACAGATTAGTTTCTGATGGCATTATCGAACCTTCAACATCCCCGTGGAGAGCAACATCCTCGTGGTATCGAATGAGAATCACAAGAAACGTATGGTTGTGGACTACAGCCAAACGGTCAACAAATTCACACTCTTAGACGCCTATCCTTTGTCGAAAATAGACCAAATGGCTGAAACCATTTCAAAATATCATATATTCAGCACTTTGGATCTCAAAAGCGCTTACCACCTAATACTTATCCAAGAACATGAAAAGGTATTTACTGCTTTCGAAGCGTGTGGACGCTTGTTTCAATTCCGTCGCACTCCCTTCGGAGTGACGAATGGTGTCTCATGTTTCCAAAGAACTATGGATCATATAATCGTACAGGAACATCTCACAGATACATTTGTCTATGTGGACAATTTGACAGTTTGCGGGAGAGATACGCTTGAACACGAAACAAATCTCAACAAATTTCTTAATGCCGCTAAAAAATATGGATTGACCTTAAATGAATCAAAGAGCATTTTCGCAGCTAAAGAAATTACTCTCCTTGGTTTTCAAATATCGAATGGAAAAATTAAACCTGATCCTGACCGATTAAAGCCTTTACAAGATCTCCCACCACCGTCGAATGTGCAATCGCAACAAAGAATTGTGGGATTTTTCGCTTATTATTCGCCGTGGATCTCCAACTTCTCCGATAAAATTCACTCACTCGATCATAATCGAACTTTTCCTTTGCCCGTCTCTGTGAAACAAAATTTCGATGATCTTAAAAAACAATTAGCCGTAGCAACTCTAGCTTCTATTCGTTGTGATATTCCGTTTGTCGTCGAAACCGATGCTTCGGACGTAGCTATTGCTGCCACTTTGAACCAAGATGGAAGACCCGTGGCGTTTTTCTCTCGGACGTTGACGCCATCTGAAAAACATCACTCAGCTGTTGAAAAAGAAGCCTATGCCGTGGTTGAAGCTACTCGAAAATGGAAGCATTTGCTTTTGGTTAATCATTTCAAACTTGTCACTGATCAAAGATCTGTTTCCTTTATTTTTGGCAATCAAAATCGAGGAAGAGTGAAGAACGATAAAATTTTGCGCTGGAAAATGGAATTATCACCTTACAGCTTCGATGTTGTCTATAGACCCGGAAAAGATAACAAAGCAGCAGATGCACTAAGTCGATCTTGTTGTGGTGCGCTTCTAAATGGACTGGATTTAAAACAAATACATGATTCTCTTTGTCATCCTGGAATTTCTCGTATGCTCCACTTTGTGAAATCTCGTAATTTACCATATTCTATTGATGAAATTCGAAAAATGACCTTGAGTTGTGAAGTGTGCTCTAAAATCAAGCCCAGATTTCCTTCGGCAATTCAAGGCCAATTAATCAAAGCTACCCAACCGTTTGAGCGGTTATCTATGGATTTTAAAGGACCTCTTCCTTCATCAACTCGTAATCGTTATCTACTGACGGTCATCGATGAATATTCTCGATTTCCCTTTGCATTTGCTTGTCCTGACCTTAGCAGTCACACCGTCATACTTCACCTGTGTCAAATATTCGCAATGTTTGGGATGCCTTCGTACATTCACTCAGACAGAGGTTCTTCCTTCATGTCGACCGAGGTACAAAATTTTCTTCGGGAAAAAGGTATAGCTTCGAGTAGAACGACTCCTTATAATCCCAAAGGAAATGGACAGGTAGAAAGAATGAATGGTACCTTATGGAAATCGATCCTTCTCGCTCTCAGATCAAAAAGGCTTTCAGTTGAAAACTGGGAATGCGTGCTGCTGGACGCATTACATTCAATCCGTTCATTATTGTGCACATCTACCAACGAAACCCCTCACGAGCGTCTTTTTCGACACAATAGAAGGTCGACTTTTGGTACCACACTCCCAACCTGGCTTACTGTTCCTGGCAAAGTTTTACTCAAGAAGAATGCTAGAGTTTCTAAATATGACCCCTCTGTGGAAGAAGTTGAACTAATTCATTGCAATCCTAACTATGCGCATGTTCGTTTTCCTGATGGAAGAGAAGATACAGTATCTATCCGTCAATTAGCCCCGAAAGGCTCCGACGCACTGATGAATGAAGCTGGAACTAATATGGGACTCCGTGAAAATGAACCGGTTGTTGCTGATGAACAAACCTCCTATAATGATGATACCGATAATGATAATGTTAAGGCAAATGGTGAGTCTACGGATGACTCAAATGCTCGTGACCTATCAGAGAATCTCGAAAACCTTATCAATCAACAACGTGTTCATCCTTATAACTTACGAAGTGGAAATGTTTAAATACTATGTTTTCTCAATCCTCTTTGAATTGTTACTATAACATTCTTGTTCCGACTCTGACGCTACGCTACAAATCGCAGTGGAGGAGAATGATATGATTGTTTATTTGTACACACATTTATATTCACACCGTTCGTATACTAACATGTTTTACTTTGTCTTTTAACATGTATATCTGCATTATATGATGAATAAAGCCTAATATTTTAGGCAACTCTTTCTTCTGATTTTTCAACTCACTCTGCCCGTTTGCTGTGCTTGTTACTGTGATTCAGAACATCAGCCTTGGTTGGCGTACTCTCTAGAGAAGGAAAACTCCGAACACAAACAATCTTCACTAGGAATGGGTGACCTAGTGTTTTTACAGTCTACATTTAATCATGAAAAAATCGAATTACAATGTTCCCTTCTTATGATTACATGACACTGAACCATTAGTCAATTCTGGTTTCTGTATGGCTGTGCATGATGACAAAAGAATTCTAATTTTAATTATACGCATAGTGAACAAATTGCCATTTCTAGTGGTTTCCTAGAGCTACTGACGGAAGCTCGAATGAAGCTTATACATTCACAGATTTACTCATCCTTATCATCAATATGATTCACGCCTGGTCAATATTATTTAACAGTTTATTTTAAATAACTATGTATTTTAAAAATAAAACTGACAGCATAATTTACGTTCGAATGTAGACGTTGACACAAATACGTCATTAGGTAGGAACGAAAATAAAAAAGAGGAACAAATAAGCCTGTGTTTAGGTGCCGCAAATTATCTGAATCGACATGAATTAAAAAGAAAAGAAAATTATTTGTTAGATGTAGTTTATACTTCGTAAAGATATTTTCTGATTAAAAAACCTTAGAATATAGCTTCAACTTTAAAACAGTTTTTAAATGTTAAATAGTACATTACAAAGTAATATTACATTTAAACTATTATCACAATACTAGAAATAAGTATATTAAATAATAACAATGTCTACCATTCTGATAATTATGTGATAGAGTGTTGACCTTCATTAGTTCGAGTCTGACCGTCGATCATGGCCGATAAGGGTGAATTGTACAATAAGAATTAAATCATTGTTTATTAGCAGATTGTCATTAGATCTAATATTATTTGAATGATCTTAAAGTCGAGTGTATTTATTCAGGTTACATACACATATTATAACCTGGTTTAAATAATTTTTGTTGCGCAGTGAAATTTTTTCGTGTATATTATGCAAGATTGGCAAGCGTGGGCAAACTATTTGCACTCAACTCTGCCACACATTGAATTTTCCCCATTTGAAGCTGCCAGAGCACGATGCCCTAGTTGACATGAATGTGCTCAAACTGGAAAACAATTTGAAATTAGAATAATCACTACTGCTCCGTAATCTAGCGATCGTAGCAATAGCATAAAAAGTGGTGTCACTGGATGAAACCTAACTGATATTTATAGCAAATTTAAACGAGTTGCGCATTTAGAACGACAGTGTGGTATGGAAGAGTGATTTTTTCGCACTAAGATACGTAGAAGTAAGAGGCGATAACTTACCGTAGTACGAGCCAGAACACTACCGCGATGGAAAGAATGCCGACCACAACAGAAATTGAAATAAACAATTCCCTTGAAACTGGTGACTTCACTGCCATGTTGATTCTTATTAACTCTTGAAAAGCGTCGTCATCTAAAAATTAAAAAATGTTCTATCTACATTACGTGTGTATTTATAATAATGCCTTATTCCTCTTCAATGCTCCATTATTAGTATCATCAAATCATCAACAGAATAGGCAAAACCTGTCTATGGCTTAAAATCAGTTTGTCTTTCTATGGCTTCCGCCACGTATGGAACATAGGTGAATTAATAAAACCTAGTTTTTTTAAATGACTCACATGTGATATCAAGATCAAACGGTTCAGAAGGATGGCCGAAGAGCTCGCAGCGTCTCTGTGTGCAATAATTACTGCAGACCACCGATTGCAAAGTAAAGCGAACAATGGCATTCTTTATGAAACTTAACTTCGTGTATGGAACAAGATGCTAGATATGAGTAAAAATAACAGGAAAAATTAAATTTTAAAAAGCATATATTTCCTTCATTTATTTAACTGTTTGGTAAATTATGGTCACAAATGTAAGAGATAATAAATATCAAAATGGCCTTCTTCGTAAGCTTTAGTTTCACAAGCCTGTCGGTCTATCCACAATATGCAAAGATTTATGAACGAATTTAGTGATTACGGAACTGTTCATCGCTACGATTACTACTACTAGTACATAACTACTACTAATACTACTACAACACCAAAAACAAAAACAACTACTATTTCGGATTTGACCGCATTTTTCTTGTGCGGGACAATTGTTAGCACTCATAGGTCGGCAAAATCTTGAACCTTTTATCTTTTCAGATGATGTAATTTTTGGCCTCAGTTGATGGGTTCTCACTTGTCCCTTCTCCTTTAAGCCTTCAATTAGCTGATTGTCTGAAAGCGCTTTAGGATCAAGATCCGCCATTGATCTTTCACCTATATTTCGAGACGTTATTTCCAGTCTCATCTTCAGGGTTGACACAATACGCACAGGAGTAAAACACAACTTGTGGCAAATGTGTTGTGTTTTACTCCTGTGCGTATTGTGTCAACCCTGAAGATGAGACTGGAAATAACGTCTCGAAATATAGGTGAAAGATCAATGGCGGATCTTGATCCTAAAGCGCTTTCAGACAATCAGCTAATTGAAGGCTTAAAGGAGAAGGGACAAGTGAGAACCCATCAACTGAGGCCAAAAATTACATCATCTGAAAAGATAAAAGGTTCAAGATTTTGCCGACCTATGAGTGCTAACAATTGTCCCGCACAAGAAAAATGCGGTCAAATCCGAAACGAAAAGGACAGCACTGAGAAACAAAATAATACATCTTTTAAAACAACTACTATTACTACTACTACTACTACTACTACCACAGCTACTACTATTACTACTACCACTACTACTACTACTACAACTACTACTAATATTACCACAACTGCTACTACCACTACCAGTACTACTGCTACTATTACTACTATTACTACTACTACTACTACTACTACTACTACTACTACTACAACTACTACTATTGCTATTAAACAGTATTATACAAGTAGAATCAGGTTATGGATTACTATCACAGAACCACGAAATTCATAGACATACGTTGGCTGTAAATGAGCACTAACGTTCCCGTTCATAGTGAAGGACGGAGACTTCGTCTGAACTCTCTGAACAACCATATAACTGACAGTCGGACTTAATTTCGAGATAATTTTTAAATGGCATTGTCCTTTGCACAGCTTTGTCATCTTTCATTTTGTTTCCGCAGTAGTCTATTGCGGGACAATTGATAGCACTCATAGGTCGGTAAAATCTTATTCATTTACATTTCCAAGTGGACGACTTGTCTTTTTAATTGATTAATGGGTTATCACTGCTCACGTCTCTATGAAACCGTCCACTAATAGATTATCCGAAAATGCCGTTGAACCGATTCAGAAAAACTTGGTTCAACAGCACTTTCTAACAAGCTCTTAGTGGACGGTGTCAAAGTGACAGGACCAGTGAGAACCCACCTATCAATATAACTGGAAGAGAATTAGAAGCAAGAGTTCTATGGACAACAGATGTGGGAAGTAAGTAAACTGGGCCGGATAAAAATTTGGTATGTCGAAACTGGAAGTTTTAAAGCTATTCGTGAAGAGAAGATAACAGCATATGCGTTCTAAGATAAATTGATTAAACTAACTATGCAACAGCCCAAAAGAGTAAATTATTTCAAGCAAGACGAAAAAACTCCACATAATCAAATTAGCAAATTATAATTTAAAAAAAAAATTATTCATTATCATTATATCAGCCATGCATCTCATTTAAGTACTGCTGTTTATTTGTAGCATCACCATTAACAGTCATTATTGTAATAAGTATAGTTATTTGCGAGCTGTTAAAAATAACACGTTAAAAAGAATACGGTCTTCTAGACTTCAAGAATGCATTTTATTCATTCGATCGCAACATTCTATTAGATATTCTGTCGAAAATTGTTGGACCCCAAAAAATTGTAAATATTATACGCGTTCCAAACATAAATAACTCTTGTTGCGTTAACTTTAACAATGAATTAACACACTACTTCACAACTAGCAGTGGTATTCTTTAAGACTGTCCACTTTCTCCCTTTGTGTTTAATTGTTTAGTAGAGCTGCTATGAACAATACTTTCCCATTTATTCAGACGGCCAGTGATAAAGTTCTCCTCTGCAGTAAACTAGTCTATCTTGGCTATTTGAACGATATAGTATTATTAATTGCCAAACAATATTCTTATCAGGCCAACTTGAATAAAATTGACCTACTAACTCATCTGTGTTTTGACTAAAAAACAAGCCGAAATGTTTGGAATAAAATTGAAGACAATGGATGCAAACATTTTATTGGGCACAAAAAGGGTAAGATAATTAATCTACTCCCTGTCGTACAAAATGTTTCGTTTTAAGCATATTTATATCAGCAGTCATTGTCCCACCTTTCTGGATGAAATTCGAGCACTCTAAATTTAAGATATTTCTACATGATCACCTAGAAAAGTTGGACAATGTGACGACAATGACTGTCTGTTTTAATCATTATCATATTCCACGTATTAATTAATTAAGTTTATTATGGAGTTAAAGGCTCTAAGTAACTGCATAAGGCGTATGAACATTAAGCATTTCGATTTGAATAGAATTGTCTTATCAAAATGAAGCTTACAGGGAGCGTATAACATTGCAGGCTTAATGTGAATGGCTGAATAGCAATTACATTAGACAAATATGAATGTAATAAATAGTGTAGCATGCCTGCAGTGCACAAATGCCGCTTAGTGAGAATTATCGTCATCAAAAGTTTTAAAAATTGGCTATATAAACAGACACAGTTCTCCTGTTATTCACACAAAATCCTCATTCTTTTTCTTGATATCTGCTAAAAAAACAGAGAAGCGATAGTTCGATACATCATCATCATCATCATTTCCAGCCACACAAAAGTCAAGTGACTAATGTTTCACTGCCATATAACCATAAGTAGTGAAAAAAAGTATATAAGTGAATTTAGATAAATTATTATTGAGATTTACGAGAGAGGGAGAGGGGTAGAGAGAGAAGGAAAACCTTGCTACTATGAGTAAATTTATCAGGATAACTCACAGAAATGAGGCAAACTAAACCTCTCCACAACAGCATTATTGCCAAGTTAGTAATCGGGCAAGGCGACATCAGCAACACAGCTTCCTTGCGGATTTCACCGTATCACGTCATAAACAAACCGAACCTCGCAGCTAACTTTGCCCTACTAAGAAAAGAAAGTTACGAAGATGATTCTACCATACATCTGCAACAAGATCGCCACTGAGCTCGATTCGCTGCCATATCGATAAGGGTTTCTAACCAAGAACTGTGATGTGCACGAGGACCCCATCCCGGCAGACGAGTGGATCCTATACTACCCAATTTGGATGTAAGTGACTTTAATTGTTTCTGCCATGTCAAAAATCTGCCCACCTTAGTTTCTTACGCCAATTTGATGCTGGATGAGAGAACAGAGCTCTATTGGGCAATCGGGATGAGGGCATACGCAAAACGTGACCGAGCCAACGAAGTTGATGGAGCCTTATTTGCTTTTCTAAAGACGAGCACTTATTGTCAGATCCAAAAATACGTCTACGGATGTCAACGTTAGTTATTCGTTGTTGGTAACCAACATGTTCTATACTTCTCAAACAACGATCATCGAATGCCTGTAAGCGTCTCAGATCATCAACTCTAAGAGGCCAAGTTTCACTAGCGTATAGTAAGACTGCGCGTACAGATGCATTGTAAACACGACCTTTAAGGCAAAGTGAAATATTCGCGTTTCTCCATAAATGACGAAGGTTCGAGAAAAGCTACTCTAGCTTTTCGCGATCCGTATTCTCACCTCGTCGGACATATTGCCTACGTTATTGATAGAGCTCCCCAAAGATATGCAAACCTGTCGACTATGTCAAGATCTTCATTCTGCAGTCGCAACGTTGGAGTGAGTGGTGGGTGATCCTGTAACAGTATCTTACATTTAGAGGGTGCGAATTTCATACCGAAAGACGGATTAACGTGTGCTAATCTATTTATGGTGGTCTGGGCAGTTTATGCTGATTGTCGAATAATAGTACGATATCGTCCGCATAGTCAAGATCGACTAGTTTATCTCTCGGGAGAACTTCAACTCCAGCGTCCTGAATGTGTGAGTGTTGTTCATAATAGCATCGATTACAAAGATTAAACAAAAATGGGGAAAGTGGACAACCTTGACGAACACCACTGCTGGCTGTAAAGTTATGCGTTAATTCGTTGTAAACCTTAACGCGACCAGAAGTATTTGTGTAGAGAGCTCGTATAATATTAACAAATTTAGTGGGCACACCGTTTTTCGACAAGATATGGAATAAAACATTGCGATCCACCGAATGAAATGCACCCTTGAAGTCTAGAAAGACGACTATTGTGGGACGGTGATATAAATGTCTCTGTTCGAGAACTTGCCTTAACGTAAAAATATTATCTATACAACCTCGTCCTGCGCGGGATCCGGCCTGTTCTTCTCTTGTTTGTGATTCACGTGAAGCGCTAAGACGACGTAGGATAATCGAAGCAAATAACCTTGATACGACCGGAGTCAAACTAATACCACGATGGTTATCGCACGAATTACGATTGCCTTTTTTGAAGATGGGAATGATGGTCGACTCATTCCAGTCAAGTGGTACGGTTTCCTCATTCCATATAGTATGAAAAAAGTTTGGTCAACGCTCCTGAAATTATATCGCCACCATCCTTACACAATCCCTGGAAGCAGATCATCGGGGCCGGCGGCTTTGCGGCGCTTAAGAGATAGGGATTGCATCAGCA
The DNA here is from genome assembly GCA_029291075.1 of Eudiplozoon nipponicum. NCBI lineage: Eukaryota > Metazoa > Platyhelminthes > Monogenea > Mazocraeidea > Diplozoidae > Eudiplozoon > Eudiplozoon nipponicum. The sequence goes on along the minus strand of JAQBSW010002475.1, from coordinate 60,727 downwards.
TACTTCTAACTCGGATGGTTTTTAGACCAACATTCCAGACTGTTGATGCAGACATGCTTTCGGGAAGCGGAACTGACGCGAGTGGCCAAGAAAAATTGATCTCTAAATTCTTCAGCCCACCTGTCTAGACGACTTATTTTATCAGTTATTAATTTTGTTGTTACTATCATTTATAGTTTCGCTAACTTTTTTAATTTCTCGGACCCTGTTGCGCGGATAAGTTCTGAACAAACAGCGACTATTACCTGACGCGAAAGCTACTTCCATTTTCTTCAGCCTTTCTGCTCCAAAAGTTTTCGAGATCGCCTTTTAGACTGCGCTTAAGTTGGCATCTTAGTATTACGACGGGTATTATTATGAGTCGAGCCAGGTGGAATTTGGCGCCTTATTTCGAGTATGTCCATAGATTTTACAGAGAGCCAGTGATTACTTCTACGGGGGTCTGCTATGCCACATACAGTAGTACCTGCATTGTGCATAGTGGAACTTATCTTGGACCAAAGTATATTCGGATTTTCGCTATTCAGACCAGTTAGATTAGCCTTAAGAATATTTTCATAGTTTTGTCGGATGGACGGCTGTTCCAGTTTGCCTACATCAATTTGGGGTTTTGATTCTTACTATTTGCCCGGAAAATTTTAGAGCAAATCTGCAACGGATAAGTGCATGATCGAGTCGACATAGTGTTCCAAAAAGAGCGATAATCCTGGGATGCAAATCCACGCCATCTATAACTAATTGCTACATGATCTATTTGAGTCCACCGTTGTCCGGGTGCTGGAGGACGCCATGTAGCACAACGTTTAACACTACGTCTGAAATTTTGTACTACTTAAATATAGTCTATGTTCAGCGTAGCTATCCAAAAAGCCGTTCATCATTATCATTGCGCAGTCGAGCTTATGTGTATCTTCCACCTAAATGAAATTCTGTGTTGCTTAAGCGACCAACTTGAGCATTCATGTCACCCATAACCAGGACTATATCCGAACTTCGTGCTTTACTTAGTAAGGAGCTTAATTCGGAGTAAAAAGCGTCCTTGTTTTCTTCTGTGCTGCAATCGGTAGGAGCATATGCAGATACAACGAAGAGGCACGCTGATAACGATGCTTTGATTTTAGTAGATGTATTTAAAACGTGCCGCACACAATCGACTATTTAAAGGGATCCATTCAATTAAGCAAGCTTCAGCTCGTGCGCTAAGGGCAATACCAACGCCCCATTTACCGGCTAGAGAGGACTCTGTGGAACCAGATGTTCGAAGCCAATAACGCGTAGATAGGGATGGTGCAATCTAGTTCTGTAATACACGCAGGATCCTGTATTCTGGTTTCAGATACGCCACATATGTCGATTTCTAATTTATCCAAACGTACGAGCAATAGATTCTTGCTGTCCAAGTTGTTTTAATGTACGCACATTAAATGCGCCTACGTTAAAACCTAACTTAGGTTTAATGAATGATCGTATACAAGAACCCTTTTCGATATTTGGCAACCTAGTATTGGGCTCAGTGTTATGATCTAAACCAGCCATATTTATAGTATCTAAAAGAGAGTTATTGTAAGATTGAGAAGAGGAAGGGGAAGGAAAGGACGCAGAATCGAATATAGAGTTGGAGTTGCCTGCAGTAGCCTGTTTTCGCTTATCCACCCTGCACGGCTCAGCAGATAAGGCGACCCTTTTTATACTGCGCGACGGCCGATGCAGTATGTAATTATTGTAAGTTGTACTTGTCATGGTTATATGTGGACTGTAAAAGAACACTAGGTCGCCCATTCCTAGTGATGGTTTTTATTCTGAGTTTTCCTTCTCCTAGATAGTCTGCCAACCAAAGCTGATGAGCACTATCTGCCCAGATGCCAGTGGCCAGAGTTTCCTTCAGCAGCCGAAACTTGCCCCTCACGTCTGGAACGCTTGCTCTCATTCCGTCACTACACATTTAACAAAAAGTTACAGTGCAGTTAGACCAAACTGGAGGCTTCACATGAAACGGGATGATGGCTGTCCCTTTAAGGCCCGGCAAGGTTCATGTTACCAATCCCGGGTTGACTAGCTTGAGCCCGCCGGTCGTCAAGCCGGAATTTCTATGGCTACGGGCAGTTCGATACAATCTATATTAATCAGATAAATGTCCGACTAGAAGGACTAATCGGCTAGAGTCATGGAGCAATGCAGTGGTTAAACAGGCGTTAAAAACTACACGGGCATATCTGTGGAATCCAGGACAGATGCATGTACTAAAGAGAAATGTTCTTTAATGACAATTGCCAACCGATCAAGACGACACAATTTGTTAGTTATACGATTAATGCTGCGACAGTTTAATGTTTCTGAACCCGTTACGTGAAGTATTCGGAAAAAACTTCAGTTAAATAGACATACTGCGCCGCCTTGCCTTGAATTTTTCTTTTCCCAAGATGTGTTATGTAGAGTTGTAGGCATCTTCGTTTTAATTTGTTGTATCTTTTGGTCATTCCGTTTACGCTAGACCTTTTATTTTCAAAATCATTTTTTTCCTTTAAAATATTTTTTCAATGAATAATTTTTCTACCTTTTTTCTTCCAATTAAGTATACCATATCTTTTGTTTTTATTATCTTAATTGTGCCTCAGCGAAACACCTTTTTGAATTGTTTTCGATAATGATAATGCTTATGATGATGATAATGTACAATATATCATATTAGAACTTAGGTTTGAAATAAAATAAGTAGATTCAAATAAGCCCAATAATATTCTAAACTTAAGAAATAATACTGCATAGTACATTAGTGTACCTGCCACATTAAAGAACAGCAACAGTAACACAAATAAAAGCAAAAACAGCATTCAAACAATATTGAATTATATGCAATTCGACAGCAGGAGCCACAGCCAGAAATTAACAATCCCACCATCATTTCTATAGACAGAAAATGATCATGCATTAAATTGTGTGCTTAATCGTCGCATAACTATAAATTCTTGTTCAGTTATGGATATCCGGTACAAACACTATGCTTCCCATTCCCACTGTGGAAGGTCTCTCCGATAAATCTGGTTTTGTAGCGCAATTGTACGCTTCATCGTCGCATAACCATGAATACCTGTTCAGTTATGGATAGCCGATATAAACACTGTTTTCCATTCCTGGTGTGGACAGCCTCTCAGATAAATCTGGTTTTGGAGCGCAATTGCATGCTTCATCGTTGCATAACTATGAATGCTTGTTCAGTTATGGATATCCGGTACAAACACTATGTTTCTCATTCCTAGTGTAGACGGTCTCTCTGATAAATCTGGTTTTGGAGCGCAATTGTATGCTTCATCTCCGTATAACTATGAACGCTTGTTCAGTTATGGATAGCCGGTACAAACACTACGTTTCCCATTCCTGGTGTGAACAGTCTCTCCGATAAATCTGGTTTATGAGCAGAATTGTGTGCTTCATCTTCGTATAACTATAAGCACTTGTTCAGTCATGGATAGCCGGAATAAACACTATGTTTCCCATTGCTGTTGTGGGCGGTCTCTCTGATAAATCTGGTTTTGGAGCGCAATTGTATGCTTCATCTCCGCAAAACTATGAACGCTTATTCAGTTATGGATAGCCGGTACAAACACTATGTTTTCCATTCCTAGTATGGACGTTCTCTCCGATAAATCTGGTTTTAGTGCGCAATTGTATGCTTCATCGTCGCATAACCATGAATGCTTGTTCAGTTATGGATAACCCATACAAACACTACGTTTCCCATTCCTGGTGTGAACAGTCTCTCCGATAAATCTGGTTTATGAGCAGAATTGTGTGCTTCATCTTCGTATAACTATAAACACTTGTTCAGTCACGGATAACCGGCATAAACACTATGTTTCCTATTCCTTTTGTGGACGGTCTCTCTGATAAATCTGGTTTTGGAGCGGAATTGTATGCTTCATCGTCGCATAAATATGAATGCTTGTTCAGTTATGGATAACTGATACAAACACTATGTTTCCCATTCCTGGAGTGGACAGTCTCTCCGATAAATCTGGTTTTGGAGCGCCATTGACCGTTGCTTATTCGGTAGTCTAAACTTTTCCTTAGCTTGTGGCGCACTTTATCTTATTGCTTAGTAACAATTGAGAGCAGCATAAACCGCACAGTAAAGCCGAATTCAAATATGAGCTCGGAAATTTCAATCACTTCAACCTAAGCATAATGGTTCCATCAAAGCACAAATCTACGAAAAATCTTTACGTGGTTGATAGAATTCCCCTATTGATCTACCAACGAAAATTCCAAAATACTACAATATTTGCAAGTGTGGCTACATTTGATAAAATACCTGATAACGCCGCAATTTGTCACTATTAAAACTGTCTCCGATAAATCTGGTTTTGGAGCGCCATTGACCGTTGCTTATTCGGTAGTCTAAACTTTTCCTTAGCTTGTGGCGCACTTTATCTTATTGCTTAGTAACAATTGAGAGCAGCATAAACCGCACAGTAAAGCCGAATTCAAATATGAGCTCGGAAATTTCAATCACTTCAACCTAAGCATAATGGTTCCATCAAAGCACAAATCTACGAAAAATCTTTACGTGGTTGATAGAATTCCCCTATTGATCTACCAACGAAAATTCCAAAATACTACAATATTTGCAAGTGTGGCTACATTTGATAAAATACCTGATAACGCCGCAATTTGTCACTATTAAAACTGTCTTCACTATGCTTGTCCATGTTGATATTAGTTGCTAAATTAGGCACCATAGAGGCATCATCGCTTATATAGTGCACAGTGCAATTAAACGAAACTGGAGACAACGCAGGTGGCTGGTACCAGTTTTTTACAGACGAGAGTCTATCACTGGACGTCGCGCTTGATTGAATCCATCTACGCTGTCGAAGTCGCTTTATAAGATTATCACTATTTGTGTTAGCGTATAACTTGTACTCATATGGTGCCGGAACATCGTCCACATCGGAAGGTCTCAAGAAAGTGGATCTCGAGGCCGCCAGATTAGATGTTTGTCGAGAATTGTCCGCTTGAAGTTCATTTGAAGGAGCACCCCAGCAAATTCGAAAACCCGGACACAATTTTGAACCACTATTAAACGCCATTTCAGAATTTTCCTGCCATTCTACTAATAAGCCTTTCTTATCCTGCTGAGCAGCCACTGAAATCAATTTTGGAGGAGGCGGTGCTAAATCAAAACAATATTTAAAAAAATATTAAGTATAATATATTTTAAAATTTAAGACGACATGTAAATTCCTTGTAACTGAAATTAAATTAAAACTTCACTTAATTAAATAATACTTATATTACTCAATTATAGTTTTTTCCAGTATTAAGACGATTAGAACGTTCAGATATCATGGAGAAGGTATATCTTAGCATAAATAAAATTTGAAACAAAACAGGTCTCGTAAGCAAAAGCTTCAAAATAATGAATGTAAAACATTTTAATTTTTCACTGGCCTTATGAAATTGCTAAATCCCAAACACTTTTAATTAAGTTTAATGTATACTAGATATGACACTTTTAGTCAAATAGTAATTGATAAATACAGGTTGCGAACAAATATTTATCACATATCAATCATCATACTAAATATGGTCATGTAGAATTTATTTCCCTCATATGCTTGGTGTCGTGATGAGCCATCATCCTATACTGCAGGCCAACACCTGTGTATCCAATCTTGCTTGAAGAAAAGAATGGTGAATTATATAGCATCACTGTACACTTATTCAGAAAATAATTCAATGTACGGTGTAAATAAAATAATAACAACTTTAACATGTAAGCCAAAGGTTCACACAAGAAATTTCCAAATAATCTATACGCGCCTCTCTCTAGCTGCACTAATACACTTATACTCACCCGGTACCCACTGACGAGAGTCCAAGCTGTCAGTCTATAACTACATGTTTGCACAACAATATAAACTCTGTACATTCACAACAATATTTAACACGCCAAACAGACATTCAGGTAGTTCTAAAAAACTGCATACAAATCTAACGATTACATACAGAAAACCTCAACTGTTTAAGTGCAGTAAAGCTGTATATTTAGTAAATCACCCAGATTGCGCATAAGAGCCAAACGACTTATAATTAATCATATTTCCATATTGAAATTTCGATAAACATGCTTGATTTACAGTACAAATACATAAATTTAACATGATAATTTCCTTATTTAATTATTCTACAGCAAAATAATATCTGAAATAGCGTTTACACTCTAACATACAGATCGTTTAATTTTATGAAACTGTTATCATTATCGGACAGATAAACATGCAACAACATATCATGTTTAAGAGTGATAATTGACTGCGCGTAATGAAAATAAATAGTTATGTGCAGAGTGCAAATAATACCAGCTCATCAAATGCGAGGTCAAAATTCACATATTCTTATGTATGTGTATCAAGGAAGAAATGTAAATTCTCCGACATTCTAGTCATCTTGGTTGTGTGCAAACCACCTGATCATTACGAATATTGTAGTAACAACAAATAACTAGAGTTGCGGGATAACTGATAGCAATCGTAGGTCAGTAAAACCTTGATTTCTTTACATCTCCAGGTGGACAGCTTGTTTTTTTTTAATTTATCGATAGCAACTCACTGGTTCCATCAATCTGAAGCCATTCTTACACTGCTAGACCGAAAATGTTATTGAACCTGGATTGTCCGAATTTTTTCCGAATTTTCTTCAGGGTTGGCACCATATTCACAGAGAAACAACTTGTGGCAAATTTTTTTCTTTGATAGTATTGCGTCAACCCTGATGATGGGACAGTAAAAGACTTCCCTAAAATTTGGAAATATTGTAAAGTCAGAGAAAGGACAGGGACAAGTGAGAACCCATTAATCACCTGGAAATGTAAAGGAATACTGATTTACCGACCTACGGGTACTATTAATTTTCAAGAAACTGTCAATTTTACTTAATATATCAACTGGTTGACTCGTGGATAGGAGAGTCTAGGCAATCATCATATCCCGATAAGTTTCTAATAGTCTGAATATGAAATACAAAGCACAGATTATATTTATTCGTATTAGTTAGATTTCTGTAAGTAGAAATTAAATTTTTTAAGGTACTCCTAAGTAAACATACCTAAATCTACATGTGCTGGCGCACCAGATTTGAAAACTGAAAGCCAGTAGTTTTTAGGTAATTTTTATAAATATATGCATATTTATAATTAACCTTTTTTCACAAGAATTTTTGAAGTTAGCCAGTAACAAGGGTATTTCTCAAGTCATTGCAACCGACGCGAAAAAATGTGACCAGGCTTAAGTGCGATAATATAAAACACGAAATAAATCCAGGCAATAGTCCAACGTTAATTTGAAAATACGCAAATTAAGCTAAGAAAAAAGTAACCATTTTCTAAATAGGTTTACAATCACACACCAATGGACGTATTGTTTTTTAACCTGAGGTTTAAGAAATTATGGAGTACAACCTATGTAAGCTATTGAAGAAAATAACCGAACATGCTATTACAAATGCCCAATTTATATTCATATAATCACTGCATATCTGTAAATACGAATAAGATAATGAAATTCGAAGACCTCGGGAGCTTAGCATGTAGCGATAAATAGAAAATGTAGAATAGTTTTCCGATACTTTAATATAAGGTATTATATTAAGCATTTAAACCATACGCTCTCTTTCTCCATGGCAGTGCTACCTTTTCATACTTCTCTCCATCTGTAGGCATCTACATGTTATTCCAATTTGATCAGTATTGTCAGCAGAGGTTAGTATAATGCATTGGAAAACTGGTGGTGGAGCAAGACTTCTCTATATCCACATTTCTTATCATATCAGATTCTCCTACAACCAAGTTTAACAAACTCGTGTGTATCTCTTTGATGGTAATCAACCGAGGACTATAATATCCACTTTTCACAAAGTTTTAACTATGCTTGCTTATAACAATAATGCATTTACCCACAATGGTGTTGTTTCACACAGTCTCTGTAGAATTTGTAAATAGAATAGAAAGAATGCACAATCGACAGACTTTGAGTTAATTACTAGAAATTAATAATTGTGATTTTCGAAGATATTCCAGAAATTATAACAAGACTACGGATGAAATGTTTATTTCATATAGAATACAAATATATATATATATATATATATATATATATATATATATATATATATATATATCGTTACCAGTTTCACCATTCTTTAAAATATGAAGACACAATCTTTATTACATGGAATAACATTTATTAATAAATCTTATTTCTACCAGTATCTACAGCCAATATTCTGGACTCGTCAGTATATTCGTTCATACAATTCCAACTGCACATTTGTCGTAACCAATCCCCTCTCCGTCATGTCAGTCTTGTTTTGCGCAATTTATACCACTCCTTTAGCGTAACATCATGTGGTGTGTTATCTCTTTCATTGTAATTGCGTCCGTAATTGATGGGTGTGTCGTATTTTGCGAAACAGGCTATTTTTGAAGGCCTATCAGTTATGTCTTTGTTCCAGTCCAATTTAATTTCCTTTTGAATTATTTTCTGCACGTTTAGGCAGGATTTCAGCTTATTAATTGCAATAGCTTCAAAAGCCAGAAGCATTTTCCCGTTTTTGCCTTGTACATAACTGAAAAATTGTTACTGACGGTTTCATCCTTATTGGTAATCCTTCATGTACCGTGTAGAATTTGCCGCTGGCAGGGCTCGAACCTGGGCACGTTTGCATTGAAGTCTGTTGCTCTAACCCGTAAGCCACCCTGCGTCATGGTGTCTCAGTGGTTAAAATCAAACTGCGAAGCAAACGTGTCCAGATTCAAGCCCTTCCCAACTGCTTTTGGATAAAATCAATAATTTATAATAAAAAGGAATGGATAAGCAAGAGTAGATTATTTTGCATTGATAGGTCTCGAATATTTCACATCTCCGAAGCAATAGATTTAACTGTAAACCTTGCATAAACCAAAGGAACCGATCCAGAAATTAAATTAAAACTCGAGGTGGAGAAAGACCACACCATTTCCTCCTTGCAAATTCAACTCATACTACAAGAAAATGGTGATTCTTCAACTATAATACACAGAAAATATATGTTCACCAAGTTTTTGCCCACAGTGAGCATTTATCAATTGTTGCCAGAATTCCTGCAGTCTGGATTGTAATGTGGAAGAATTCGACTGAGACTAAATACTCATACTAATGCGAAGAAAGTTGCGCATTTCATGCATTTTTTCGCCTACTTGTATCTACCATTTTATCTTTTCGACCTTAAGTTAATATTTTACATTGCTCTGCTAACATCGTTAATCTCACCATACCATCTGGAAAATATATATTTAATTGAATTTTGTATGTACAAATACAATTGCTCTTTATGAAGGAAGCTATTCATTAAGTTGTTTGTATAGCCTGTTTGAAAAATACGCGCCAAAATTTCTGATTTGCGTGGTGGTACTAGGACATTTTTAATAAAATTTTATGAAAAAAGTTGTTCAACTCTGTTGATCAATCTTATTTCAATGGCTTTAATATATGTGCTACCTCACATAAATGACAATTTGTATAATATATAAGATTTGATAATTGGCATTAAACTCCATGATTAAGTATGCTGAAAGCGAGATCCAAGTCCATGTAAGTAAAATTGGCTTTTTGTACCCAGTTGATAAAACAAATAAATGTTCCGGCTGCTAATTCGACAATAATACCAGGGCGGTGTAATCCTATGCTGTCATCTATGAACCTCTACAGATAATTGTTCGTTTGCTGGATCTTCCTCCGAGCTTTCAACTCTCCTTGAGTTTTATGTTAATATAATATTTACACAACATGGCTTTCCAAACGATACGAGAAGTACTGTCTTTCTTTACCTGGATCGCGCATTTGGCGTTATATTGACTTTACATGATTTCTGCTTGGTTAACTGGTTTTTAAATGAATAAAAGTGGATAGTCTAAATATGATGTATATAGTGTACATTATTCAATTATTTACCTGATTGTCGGATTGCGTACCGAAATGTTTGAATCCACTGTCATTATGATTTTTCCATATATTTCGATATCCATGTACGGATATTTTTTCAATGGGACGCGCATCACACACAAAGTTGACAATCAGTATGGAAAAAATCATGACAGTAGATTCAAACATTTCGGTACGCAATCCGAAAATCAGGTAAATAATCTATTTCCTGTCGCGCAACATGTCTCCTTTAAAGATTATTCAATTATATTTTTAGGTTCGATGGTGCAATATAACTCATGTACACAACCGTCGGAACAGTCATGCAATTTAAAATAGCCACGTCATATTAATAACTTTGTCACGCAAGATAGCTAATTTTTCAGAGGTGCTAGTAAAAATGATCAGACCATTTCTATTTGGGTTGTCCTGTTTACCACGAAGGGACATTTATCGTGAGTGTATTTTTAAAGAAATTTTCATTTTCAATAGTTTGCACAACTTGTCTGGTCTGTGTTGCGCTTCGTCGAAATTTACCATTATAAGCCAAAACTTAGGAATTTCTAAGGCTGTTAAAACTGCATGAGATTTCATCTTTGCGTACTATCTTTTTGGTTTGTATCCATCGGTTTACTTTTCTACCGAAGTTATGATATCTATTCAAATTCAATCATTCTAGTCCAAATATCCGCGTTGTCTTTTTTACAGAGTCATTATTCTCTTCAAAGTTATCCAAAACATACTGCTTAACATCCAGTTTGAACGAAGTCCTATAACTTATGGTCTCATCAATGACATCACTATAAAGTGCGGACTACAGAGAAGCATATATACAAGCGTACATACATAAATACATACATTCATGCATACATAGATACATTGCACATAAATACATACATACTTATATATACATACATACATATCTACATACATACATAAATACAAAAGTATATAAATACATACATACATGCATTCATACAGACAACCAGACAGACAGACCAATATACATACATACATGCATATATACATAATCAGAGATCTGACTCTCCCGCACGGTGTGCTTCAGCTGAGCCTATTACAATAGGAAATTATTAACTAGTCTACGTGTCTAAATTCTTTGGTTCACTTATATAGTTCTATTTAATAACTTAGTTAACTTTAAATTGATCTTTATATTGCTTACTTGCGGTGACTGTCAACCTTCGGACGTTGGTCACTATATTGTCGTAAATCAACGCGTTTTGTTGATACGGTATAAAAGAATTTAGATCATGTTTCTGTCAATTAAATTATTTCTAAAGATGCAAACTTTTGCTTCTAAGGAAAATAGTACCATCTGATTTGTTGGCAAGACAAAGTTTGGGTAATTACGATTAACAGCATCGCGCTTAGTGAATAAGTTTGACTGACCAGGGAAGATGTCTAAATCCCACGCAAGTTCTACCATTTCTTCCTCAGTCCCTACTAATATTAGCATATTCAATTCTGTACTGGCCTTGCATTCACTATCCCCCAATCTCTATTTGTTGAGTGAAAAATTATTCTACCTATTTAGTACTGTAATTTTTATTCTTTATAGTTGATCAATTTGCCAATTGTGTATTAGGTGTTGCGCACCTAGTGATAAATTAGTTCTAATATGACTAGAAGGATAAACCAAAGCCAACATGATCAGAAAGTTTAATCTCGTGCACATTCGCTTCGTGGGTACTGACGACTTATCAGTTTACCAGTTGTCTTATGGATCTTCATCCTAATCACTAGAAGAGTCATCATCATTCAAAAACTGATGTAACACTAACGCATTCAAATAATAATATTAATCCAGTGAAGTTGAAAAAAATTAAAGCTTAGGTAGAAAGTCATAACCGAAGAATAGAAATCAATGAGGCCACCTAGTTTTAAAGACACACATCCACCATACCAAGTAAATTACGAACCAAAGCAACATCGGCTCTAAAGCATCCTTGAGCGTAAAACAATTATTCTCAAAACACAGACCACGCTTCACAGATAACTCTTTTAAAAAAGCATTTAGAACGGGCGACTCTACTAGAAATCACCACAAGACAATATCGAGTTAGAGTTTCAGCCAGATCCGTCAAATTTTATTTTAGTTGACTTCATTTGTTTATAACATGTGAAATACTGTCTCCGTTGTGGCTTACGCCATTTTCCCGCTGGCTGATAGGATGATGTTCTAATAGGCAAGCAGACAGCAAGCATATGTAACACGTAACAGAGCTAACGCACATGATGTGTTCTAATTTGCATTTTTAACGAGAAGCTTTTATTAATGAAATTAAGTGTGTCTACAAATGTTGGCGTTGCTTATTTTTATTTGGTAACCTATATGAGTAATGTTACTTAAGCAACATTGGTGAGCTGTTAGCGAAGGTCTGTGTCTTACTTATACATACCACAATTGCAAGTAAAAGATTCTTTCGTTTTACCATAATTGGCGACGAGTGGATTTGGTGCAAGCTTGAATGCATAGTTTTTTCGAGATTTGACTACATAGGCTAATAAGAGTATACAAAACGCTTCCCAAATATTATAGTTGATCAAATGACAGGACTGGGTGACGTCTATAAATTAAAAATATCTGCTTAACTACATGTTGAACAGAAAATAACTGTTACCTCGGAAGCAGAAAAATTTAAGCTTGGTATAGACAACGTCAGCATACTCACCGGCAATATCGGTAGTGGCCTGCACATATTCACTAAATGAACCGAAACCGACATCCGTGGCAGCAGCAATTCGTACCCAGTAGCATGTCTGTGCCTCAAGGTTGCTAAACATGTGCTGGCGTCGATGATATACAGGGACCTTGGCCAAGCTCAGACGGAAATTGATATCACGAACAGCTGATGCATTGCTTCCACAAGGATAGATCTGAAAAAGACAAAAAACAATATACGACAACTTTAAGCACTATGTGTAATCAGTAATAGTATTCTTAGGAAATTATGCATAAAATAAGTTATATACACGTTTCAAGCATTAAATCCCGTCATTTTTTTAATTTAATTAATGTCAAATTGGTTTTGGGGTGGAAGGTCGAAACGCATCAGTACGTGCGACCGGCGGTAGTTTTGCTATGTTGTCCGACGACTGGTTAAATACAATGGGATTGGTGTTTACTTCAAGCTCGCAAACTTGATTCGAAGAATTGTTACCACCACCCGCGCAATCAATTATTGTTAAATTGAATTGTCTATATATTTATAGGTGGCGAAAGCTGCAAACAGTTAATGTTCGTGACTGCATAGAAATTGTGCAGCCGACATTTCCAGCCAAGTTCAATGTATGCAAGACTGCTAGAGGTGAGAGCCGCATACCTAATTTTGATTTCAATATATATTGAATGCGGTTTGATTCTCGTTGTACTCTGATGATGATCATGGAAGGTCGAAAGGCGTCAGTGCGTGTGACTGGCGGTAATCTTTCTGTTGTCCGACGACTGGTCAAATACAGTGGGGTTTGTGTTTACTTCAAGCTCGCAAACTTGATTTAAAGAATTAATCTAGTTTCTTTCGCGCAACATGTTTTGTTTAAAATAATAGACTAACTTGAAATAAGCACATGTTGCAAGAAGCAGTTTTAAAATCAATATTAACTGGCGCATAATCCATAATCAGTGACTCACGATAAAACAATACAACTCAGCCCACCCTGACAAATTGAAGAAATTTATAAGCAAATATAAATGCATAAACTGAGATCTTCGTTTCTAGCGTGATGGATTCGAGGAAAACTAAGCCAATAAGGCACATTTAGCCTAGCCCTTTCAAAACTTTTGCCGAAAGATAGCGACATGATTTCCTCTATCTAGGTGTCTCTTAGTAAGTGAGGCTACTACGCGGTGTGCTTAAGTGGTTCATATCGCAAAAAATTATGCTGGCTACGAGACTGCATGCTTAATTTGTTTGTAGTTCCAATCGTCAAACCGGATCACACAGTATGCTGGCGATCAAAATGTGTACCTTGTTTTCTTTAAATCAAGTTTGAATTAAACACCAAACTTATTGTATTTAACCAGTCGTCGAACAACATAGCAAAACTACCGCAATACTTTGTATTCCAGACATTGCTTAGCCAATACAAACAGGTCTATCAAGGTTTCAACTTAATAATATCCTTTTACTCACGTTCAACCACAGGCGGCCTCCCACTTCCAGGCTCATATAGTTTTTTATCGCCCATCCATTCTGAAAGCGAAACGATCTTTTTAATTTAAATCAATAATTCTAACATAGAAACTAACAACACCTGACGTTTGTAAATCGTAAGAATTGTAAGGCAGGTGCATGATAGTCATTTCTGCTTCGACGGTAAAGCCATAAAACGTCGTGTGCACATGCACGAGTTTTAAGGATAATTTGAAGAATAGTGACTGACAAATCAACATTTTTTTGAAAAATATTTCAGCCATACTTACCGTAGGCCTTAATCAGTTGCATTTTGTTTCACAAGTTTAACAAACGAAACAAATGAAGCAAGCGCGTTTCGTTTGTTAAACTTGTGAAACAAAATGCAACTGATGAAGGCCTACGGTAAGTATGGTCGAAATATTTTGTAAAAAACTACCGTAACAAAAAAAGCTGCGTTAGTCAAAACGTAGATCAGGTAATTTCAATTAATCCAGGTCCGCAATTAAACCAATCTTTCAAATAAACATTATTTTTCCTCGAGCAAAACATGTCAAAACACGAACATTGGGTTCTTGTAGCTTTGGCTGGTTTTTGAGTGTGCCGCATGAGCTCAAGGAATCTTTGAATGTAAAGGCTTTTACCTGGAAAACCAGTTAGTCTTTACGAATTTCTGACGATCAAATTATAACCTAAACCAAGCCTAACGAACACATCGATTACAAGGTTGTGCCGGAACTGACAGTCATTTACAAAATTTATTATTTTTGGATCACAGGGATGTTAAAAAGTCAGCATAAACAAATAATGGAACACCATCTAACCAAGAGGATCAATAATGGAAAAATCTGTGATTCAATGAATAATCATGACAAATTTTCTGCATCAATACAGGCTCTTATCGAGCGCATCATGCTGGCAAAGTAGATCCCCATATACATATTTGTTTATTTGTAGCTTTGTTCACTGCGCTGGGTAAGTTAAGATATATTGTTGGCTAGCAGGTCACTGGTTATTGTTGATGCGCCATTTTTCATATAGTTTCCTATTGTTTAATGCGATGTGTTTGTTTCATCTTAAAATCAAGCGTACGTGAGTCACAGATATCCGCTTATTTTGTATACACAGAGACACGCAATCATTTAGTAACGAAAGAGAAAACGACAAAAGTCTTATGGATACAAAATTTCTGAACAAAAAACTGAAGGTAACTATGTTTTATAAGAAAACAGAGAAAATATGAGGAAAATTTCAGCAATTACGTCAACTTGCAAAAAACGAAAATGTATACCGAAGACTAAGAATATAAATAAATCGAATAAAAGAGAATGGAAACCAGCCAAACTAGGTTGTTGAAGGAGTTGCCTAGGTTGTTTTTGTTCCAATAGATCAATATTCAAAATTTTTTTAGTAGTTAAATATAGCTAATAGTGCAAACATACTACTGTAACGGATTAAATTATATCACCGATATACTGTAAATTAATTGAATTTACAAACGTAATTTCATTGTTTGACACCAAACCAATAAGAATGCACGCCATCCGACCAGATCACTAACCAATCACGTGCTTCCTGCAAACATATAAGCACAATGGAAGACAATTTGACTTGCTCGCTATGTGTATACGCTGTAGCCTTGTCTTGTTGGAAGTTTATGTCTGTTTTAATCCACCTTATTACACACACGTATTCAGTAACGCAGTCTAATTTCAGCCACTCCAATTCTCGATGCTGCGCATCCAGACACGTTTAATTTAGTAATTGGATTTCTACGTTTGCCAGCCTTCTCGGTATTGCCGCATATCATCGGCACGTTCCACCAAGACCACAACACAGACACTGCCACATCATACCTCTTTTGATTTACCGTTTTATATGCACCTATCCAGAAGATCACTAGCTAACGAACAGGACTCACATAGCAGGTCTTTAGAACGACTTCTGGATAACGGCCTCTGCTCTGGTACTGTCGCTTATTACGGCATTACTTGATCTTTTTCGGACCACTAACAGTACTGCTTATCTGGACGATTTCAATAACGTTGCACAGTATTTTGGTTGAGACGTTACACTACTAAGCATGTGTTTCAAGTTACACTCAATCAACCAGTCTTTGGTTTAACAATCCGACAGATTATGGTTCTGTTCGAAAGAAACTTATCAATAATAATCTAGAAAACAAGTACGGTGTTAAGCGAAACCATACTTTATAGACATATCACCAAATAAACAATCATTCAGCAATATGAATTCACATAACACCGAATAAAAACTTCATTTATTTATTTGAAAACAACCTGTATTTGTGTACAATAAGACCTCTTGTCTTGGAGGCTAGTCAAATCCTTGCGTGCCACACCGTAAAACCGAAATGTTTACTGTTTATGAACCCAAGAGAATATGTCATCAAGTACCCCAAACGTTCTTATGCATAATTATGCATTTTCCTTGCAATCGAGCGTTAGCAATGACCTGTTTGAACAAAGAGCTATATGCTCAGTAAGCACGAAACGAATGTGCATGAGATTATAAGTTCCGTTCATGCTGTCTTTGGTTTATCCTTCTGGTCACAAGTGAACTAATTTGTTACTAGGTTCGCAACACCTAATACATACTTGCATATATATTAGTTCTTCGCAAAAAACAGTATTTAACTGTAATATATTGAATTGAATGATGTCATGCTTACCGCGAAATGTGATAACTGATATCGATCAAGGCCAGAGTGTATGGGTTTACTGGAGTAACATGTGTTCTGTGAACTATAGCATACATTGAAATCCATCATGCTGGTACCATGTACCGATTCGGAAACAGTAGGATTAGTATCATGTACCTTTTCGGTACTATGTTAGTATCAGTAACTAACACAATAGCCATAGTGTTAGTATCCTTTACAGACTCGGTATATGTATTACATAGAGTGAATTAGCGTTTAAGTCGCATTTATTTAGTTCTCCGCAACAAACAGTATTTAAGAGCTATATGCTCCTTCTTTGTGTATTGCCTACTCTCTTATAGCATAATGTCGATGTTGCGATTAGTACGGATGTCTATAAAAGAGTTTACTGTTAGTTGGTGGCGATAGTCAACTTGAGTGAGTCAAATATGTGAACGAGATCATGGCAGTTAGAGAAGGAAAAAGGCATCCTAAAATACATTAAGTTCATTACGTATTTACATATATCTACATGCTAAAAACAAAATAAATTCAAACTAGCCGTTAATTATAGTTCTTGGTTAGAAACCCTTGTCGACATGGCACTGAATCGAGCGCAATGGCGATCTTGTTGCAAATGTCTAGTAGAATCATCTTCATAACTCTCTAATCTTAGTAGGGCAAAATTAGGTGCGTGGTTTAGTTTGTTTATGACGTGATAGTGAAATCCGCAAGGAAGCTGTATTGCTGATGTTGCCTTGCCCGAATGCTAATTTGGCCATAATGGTGTTGTGGAGAGGTTTAGTTTGCCTCATTTCTGTGAGTTATCCTGATAAATTTACTCACAGTAGCTAGGTATTCCCCCCTCTCCCTCTTTCTCTCTCTCTCTCTCTCTCGTAAATCTCACTAATAATTTGACTATTATTATTTCTGTTTTTATTTGTATACTTTTTACTTCTTATGGTAATATGGCAGTGAAACATTAGTCACTTTTGACTTTTGTATGGCTGGACATGATGATGATTAGTCACTAAGTCCTATTTTTATAATCGACGTTCCATTAGCAATCGTCAACGTGTCCGTTTACTTATGATCCCACAAAAAGCCATCGCTAATGATGTCGGATAACATTATACGACATATAAGTCACTTATGCACGACGCAGTAGTTCTATTATCCAACAAACCTGTGGATGATGTAAATGTCAATTAAGGGTGACATTTCACTGTGCAAGGAAAACAAAATTTTTTTTTTGAGTATACACCAAATATTCTCGGATTACATGCAAAAAAGATAAATTAGCATTATGCATAGTTGCCAATATATAAATAAAAAAATGGTAAGATTTTCCTGGTGTGATCTCTTTACAAGTAATCCAAATAAATGAGGAATAGTATTATTTTAAATAAATAGATACCAAATGAAATTGCCATGCCAAAAATACAGATGGCTTCATACATCTGCATAAACAAGTTTAGAAGATAATATGTAATG
This sequence comes from Eudiplozoon nipponicum, assembly GCA_029291075.1. Taxonomy (NCBI): domain Eukaryota; kingdom Metazoa; phylum Platyhelminthes; class Monogenea; order Mazocraeidea; family Diplozoidae; genus Eudiplozoon; species Eudiplozoon nipponicum. The sequence continues at coordinate 42,461 of JAQBSW010002475.1, read as the reverse complement.
CACTAAAAGAAATAAAATTAGTATTGCAATTTACTATGAAATTTAATCGCTCAAATCTGAAATCTGATTTGCAAATATACAAATGTTAAAAAATATAACAACTAACTAACGCTAGAACAAAATAATGTAAATGTTCGATATTAGCGATTTAAAACAAATGAAGTTGCATTTTTATGGATATAAAAACATTCAAGTAGTTTAATTAAAATTAAAGATTTTTTATGCCGTGTGAGACGACTTTCAGTGCTCTTGTGCGGATACTCAATCGATCAATTTGCAGCTATTGTATAGGATTAGGTGGATATAAAGTCATAGACACGACCTAACTTCGCGGGTAGCTCTGTCCAATTAAGAGGGGAAAAATGCGTCTACGGACATCAGCAAATTATGGGCGACTGCTTTGGATGGGATTTCATTATGCTTTTGGGACAGTGACACAAAATGATTTAATAATTGAACAAGTGCATCAGACGTTATATGCTTTCGTGTCGTGGACTGAGATCAACTATCATCTGCTTGCCACCGATGTCAGAGCAATGACATCCTCTCTGTGTTAACTTGGTAGCAATTTCATGTGACAAATGCTAGCGAAACACCCTGGATGTAGACTTTGCCACGACTAAATTACACTATGAGAAATAGGAAATATTGTTTAGTCATTTCCAACCAAAGTCCGTCCCCATACAACTGGGTTGTGCGCAATTTTTCGTTGAATCCTATAATTTCAAGCCTCCGCTCAAAGCCAGATGTCAAATATGATAGCTTTCCAACAAAATTATTACTTTCATTAACAGAATGATTGAGATAAAGCGCGTTCATGTTTATGACTTCCATAAAAAGATTGCTTACACTGAACCTAGCATAGGCTAAACGAGCTCTCCAGTCAAAACTCGGGCTCTAAAAATGGATGATAAAAAATGCAATACCATGTCAGGCTAGTTCGTTCTACTCTTAGGACAGAAGAGAAACCGTTCTTTTCCGAATGTTAGGCAGTTGCAACATCTTGCATTCGAATACCTACCCTAGAAAACGCAGCAGACAAGGCGACCCGGATTATAATGCATATTGAAGGATGCAATATTGAATCATTACACATTTTATTATTTTTAACAATGTAATGTTTGTAAATCATCATCATCATCATCATCATCATCATCATCATCATCATCATCATCATCATCATAAACAGCGATACAAAAGGAAATAGTAACTGTTTCACCACCACATAACCATAAGATTCAAGGTTATGGTTTGGCTACAAAAGCACACTAGGTCGTCTGTCCTTAGTGGGGACGGTACATATTCGGAGTTTTCCTTCTCTAAGATAATCGACCGACCAAGGCTAATGAGCCCTATCAGATCAGATGCCTGTGGCCAGTTTCCTTCATCAGCCGAAACCTGCGTCTTGCGTCTCACATTCTTGCTCCCATTCCGTCACTACACATTTAATACTGTACTGCGTGGTTAGACCAAACTCGAGGTTTCACAAGAAACGGGATGGTGGTTGTGTCCCATTAGACTTGGCAAGGTTCGTGCTACCATTGCGGGGCTGACTAGTTTTTGCCTGCAGGTCGTCAGGCCAGAATTTCAAAGACTACGAGCCAAGAACATTAGGTTGCTCATTCCATGTTAGGATAAATGATTTGTATCAAAATGGTCAGCCACCAAAGGCTAGCTTCCGTCAGCAGCAAAAGCGGACACTGCATCTGACACGATTGCGCTAATTTGGTTACCTCAGACTTTACACCGTAAACTGCACAGTATAGCGAAACTTAAAGCTTCACGTGACATATGACGGCTCTATCCCGATTATACCGTTTTAGCACGGATTTCTACATTCCGCCAGCTTTTAGAAAAAAACATCTAGGTCTAAAAGTTAAATTTAAAATAGAACAATGAAAGTCATTACAAAGATGCTTTAGTTATTTTCCCAACCAAATTAGCTTAAGATTTGGAAAAATTGATTTTAAAACTGTTACATATTTAATTTACGCTTGATTGGTCTATAAGCGAGTTCATCCTTAAAAGCAATGACCAAAAAATGAATTTTGGATTATTGAGTCCGTCGCTAAGATTTTAAAACGACTCTTTTATCGCGAGTTATTGAGTCCTAGACGGCTTCTAAAACGCATGCCACTGCATTTACTCATTGCACAAAAATACTTATAAATGGCAAAATATTATCAAAAAAGGAGGCTTAGTTTATTTCATATTGGAATATAAGGCAGAAATATAGTTTTATCACAAAAAATGTCAAAAACACCCATTCACCACGTACCTCAAGTTGGTAAGATATAACTTTTCCATTCGGTTTGCTCGAATTACTCCAGGCGACTGTAACACTGTCAGAAAGTATTTTATCCGTGACAAACCATATCTTAGCCGGAGGATCCGGTATTCCCGCTTCTGTCTTGAAAAATGTCGTTTCCACTGGTCCCAGCATTCTACCATTGTAGACAGCTGTCTGCAATCGATATGTAGAAAACGGCTTCAGGTTGATTAGTTCGATTTCTTGGCTCTACATTTTAAAGTAAATAACAATTAGTCTTGATTATTTTGAAAAGCAATGGGAACAATACTGAACAAATAAAACGCTTCCGAGCTTGAAGTAAACCGCAATCCCTTTGTATTTAACTAGTCGTCGAACAACACTACAAAACTACTGCCAGTCGCAACGAACTAAAGTGTTTCGACTTTCCATGATCATCTTCATAGTACGACAGAAAACTGACTAGCGATGTCAAAGAGGCAGCAGAACATGTTCATACATATAAAAGCTATCATTACCATGACAACTAAATCAATTCTTTAAATCCAGTTTTCGTGCTTGAAATAACAATAGCCTTAAATTTAATTTTTTTTAAGCCTTCGCTACTTACAAACAGGTAATACAATTAAACAATCACGGATTGCACGATCGGTGATTAAAATACTTTAAATCAAGTTTTCGAGCTTGATACAGCATAATATTGGTGAGCCCCAAATACAATTTTGCTTTCTTCATATGGGCAGTGCGATTTAATCGTGGCTAGTTCGTTTGTCGTCGTGCTCTCATCATGATCATAGCAAGTCGGAATACGTCGGTACGCGCGACAGACGAAAGTTTTACTATGTTATGCGTCTGGTTAAATGTAATGTAATTGATCTTTCTATCCAACTCGAAAACTTGATTTAAAGAATTGTTATCACTACCCGTAGCCATAGAAATTCCGGCTTTCTCGAACCTTCGTTATTTATGGAGAAACGCCAAATTTTCACTTTGCCTTAAAGGTCGTGTTTGCAATGCGTCTGTACACGCATGAAATGGAGCCGGCTTATCCTCTAAAAGGAGTCAGCCGCAGTAAAGTAAAGTAAAGTAAGTACACGCAGTCTTACTATACGATAGTGAAACTTGGCCTCTTAGAGATGATGATCTGAGTCGCTTACAGGCATTCGATCATCGTTGTTTGAGAAGTATAGCACATTTTGGTTACCAACAACGAATAACTAACAGTGACATCTGTAGACGCAGTTTTGGATCTGACAATAAGTGCTCGTCGTTAGAAAAAAAAATAAAGCTCCAACAACTTCGTTGGCTCGGTGACGTTTTGCGTATGCCCTTATTTCAATTGCCCAATATAACTCTGTTCTCTCATCCAGCACCAAATTGGCGTAAGAAACAAGGTGGGAAGATTTTCACATGGCAGAAACAAATAGTCATTTACATCCAAATTGGGTAGTATAGGACCCACTCGTCTGCCGGGATGGGGTCCTCGTGCGCATCACAGTTCTTGGTTATTCAATCGTTAAAGAGGCAGTAAAAACAGCGCAACTGCTTTCGAATATGAATAAGATTAAATTTGAATTAGACGTAGCCACAAGTGTATTGATATACGTATATGCCTGCTATAAACCCAATTATGAAGTTCATGATCGTAGACAGTAGTTAATATAAAATGTTGTATTGGAAAGCGGATAAATGAGGAGCGGCGTTTCGAATGAGTCAGTCTTATCCGTTAAATAATATAGACGTATACACTAAAGTAAAAAATACCCAAATCTTGGATTGCAGTGGAAAGTGAAATTATTAATGAATACTTTGTTTGACGATAAAGAATTAGATCCTGTATATGGTTACACGCTCACACGAGATACAGTTGTATCTGGTGTTTTGTTTAATTAAACTGCATAAACCGGGTATCTCATTAAGCAGTAGTGTTAATACCCAGCATTCCCAATATATGCCATGCACTAAAGAAGAACTGATACTTCTTGATTCACACAGATGATTTTGCTTAAATTGTTAATACATCCATACCAGACGAAAGTGATACACCGGCGAGCGCAGATGTGGTCCAAAGTGCACAAATATACCAGAAACGCAAGCAAAGGAATGATTTTAGCATTTCTTATTGATCGTCCATTAATATCAGAAGATATCAAAATGATGATCAGACACATTATGGAGATGATAATTATACGAATACAATGTACTTATATTACATTTTATATGATACGACATAAAACAAATATCGTACGTCCCGTTCTTCGATAATATATCAGTTACATCGATCCTGTATTGCCGATGTTGAATTGCCTTAAAGCTGACTGGACCGTAATAGTGTTGTGTAGATGTTTAGTTTGCCTCACTTCTGTGTGTTATCTAAGAAAATATATTCATATCGCAATAGCTCCCAATCATAAATGACTCTTATCATTTTTATTTTATTTATTTTGACTATTTCATAATTTAATTGTTTTTCTTATGGTTATATGGAAGGTAAGTATCAGTTATTGTACTTTTTTTATTGCTGTCCACGATGACGCTGATGATGTTGCTGATATTTGACTTGAATCTTTTCGATAAACGTGGGGTTAATCTCTTAAACTTAACTAATCAGATGAGCGAATTTCAATGTACGATTGCAAGGGCGTCATGTGGTGAACTACTGTTATTGAATGTCAAGTTAATTTTAAATGATAAAAAATTACAACTAGATGGATATGGATTAGATACATACTCTTACATTCCTCTTAATTTTACATCAAAACGTATCGGATGAATATCGGCATCCTATCATCATTGTTAATAAGCTTTAAATTAACAGATATAAAACAGGAGTTGGACTTCAAGAAAGTTAATAAAATCAATGATAAAAGATGTATGTGATTTTAATTCTAAATCGAAGTACGCCTAATTTGGAATAAAAAGGAATCATGTTAATGTCAGATTACAAACTAAACAGAGAAATGAAAGCTATAAAATTGAGCAATACTTGATATTTTGCAAACTTAGAAAGGCAAGTTGACAATCAATCGTTGCAAGTTCATTAGACATTAGTGGACTAAATTACCAAATAATAAAAAATGAAGCATTTACAAATTTCAAAAATATAGGACATATGATGCTGTACTGAAGGGCACATGTGAAGATCGTACTTAAATTTTCTAACATTTATTACATCATAATTTTTTTTGTTAAAACTGTGTGTACAAAGTGCGCCTTGGTGTAAATTTAACAGCACAGAAGGAAATCAATACAATCATTAAAGGTGTGTATCCATATTAGACTAAAATTTTGCGATAGCCATGACAGTTGCAGCATAAATCACACATACGACCGTTTGTACCAGCATAAAATGGTAATTTCCTTACATAGAAACATTCAGGTAATGCAAAAATTTTCTTCAATGGGGTAAACGATAATGTCATCCGGAACTCAAAACAAAACTTTTTCAATTGGCATTGTGACGAACCGGAAAAAGCCACTTATGGCTACATATATATATATATATATATATATATATATATATATATATATATATATACATATATATATTATGTGAGAGGTATTGCGTACCTAGTAACAAATTAGTTAAAATAGGACCAGAAAGATATGAGAATTAAAATTAACAAAACGTTATAATCATCATCATCATCATGTCCAGCCACACAAAAGTCAAAAGTGACTAATGTTTCACTGCCATATAACCATAAGGAGTGAAAAAGGTATATAATTAAATTTAGACAAATTATTAGTGAGATTTACATGAGAGGAATACCTTGCTATTATGAGTAAATTTATCAGGATAACTCACATAAATGAGGCAAACTAAACCTCTCCACAACACCATTATGGCCAAGTTAGCATTCGGGCAATACAGCTTCCTTGCGGATTTCACTGTATCACGTCATAAACAAACCAAACCTTGCAGCTAACTTTACTCTACTAAGAAAAGAAAGTTACGAAGATGATTCTAGTAGACATCTGCAACAAGATCGCCACAGAGCTCGATTCGATGACATATCGCTAAGTGTATCTAACCAAGAACTGTGATGCGCACGAGGACCCCACCCCGGCAGACGAGTGGGTCCTATACTACCCAATTTGGATGTAAGTGACTTTAATTGTTTCTGCCATGTGAAAATCTGCCCACCTTGTTTCTTACGCCAATTTGGTGCTGGATGAGAGAACAGAGTTTTATTGGGCAATCGAAATGAGGGCATACGCAAAACGTCACCGAGCCAACGAAGTTGATGCAGCTTTATTTGTTTTACGACGAGCACTTATTGTCAGATCCAAAAATACGTCTACAGATGTCAACGTTAGTTATTCGTTGTTGGTAACCAACATGTGCTATACTTCTCAAACAACGATGATCGAATGCCTGTAAGCGTCTCAAGATCACACTCTAAGAGGCCAAGTTTCACTAGCGTATAGTAAGACTGCGTGTACAGATGCATTGTAAACACGACCTTTAAGGTAAAGTGAAATATTCGCGTTTCTCCATAAATGACGAAGGTTCGAGAAAGCTACTCTAGCTTTCGCGATCCGTATTCTCACCTTGTCGGACATATTGCCTACGTTATTGATAGAGCTCCCAAGATATGTAAACCTGTCGATCTACATTCTGCAGTCGCAACTTTGGAGTGAGTGCTGGGTGATCATGTAACTGTATCTTACATTTAGAGGGAGCAAATTTCATGCCGAAAGACGGAACAACGTCTGTTAATCTATTCAAGGTGGCCTGGGCATAATCCTGATTGTCGAATTATACTTACTTTGCTACTGCGGCTGACTCCTTTTGGAGGATAAGCCGGCTCCAAGACATTTCATGGAGTTTCTTGGGAATTTGGTACAATAATAGTACGATATCGTCCGCATAGTCAAGACTGACTAGTTTATTGCCCGGGAGAACTTCAACTCCAGAATCCTGAATGTTGTTGCTCATAATAGCATAGATTACAAAATTAAACAAAAATGAGGAAAGTGGACAACCTTGATGAACGCCACTGCTGGTTGTAAAGTTGTGTTAATTCGTTGTATACATTAACGCGACCAGAAGTATTTGTGTAGAGAGCTCGTATAATATTAACAAATTTTGTGGGCGCACCACTTTTCAACACGATATGGAATAGAACATTGCGATCCACCGAATCAAATGCATCATTGAAGTCTAGAAAGACGGTTATAGTTGGAAGGTGTTATAATGATCTATGTTCGAGCACTTGCCTTGATGTAAATACATCATCTATACAACCTTGTCCTGCGCGGAATCCGGCCTGTTCTTCTCTTGTATGTGATTCACGTGAAGCGCTAAGACGACGTAGTATAATCGAAGCAAATAACCTTGATACGACCGGAGTCAAACTTATACCACGATGGTTATCGTAAGAAATACGATTGCTTTTTTTGAAGATGGGAATGATTGTCAACTCATTCCAGTCAAGTGGTACGGCTTCCTCATTCCATATAGTATGAAAAAATTTGGTCAACGCTCCTGAAATTGTATCGCCACCATCCTTAAACAATCCTGGAAGCAGATCATCGGGGCCTGCGGCTTTGCGGTGTTTAAGAGATAGGACTGCATCGCGTACTTCTAACTCTGATTGTTTTTCGGGACTAAAATTCCGCACTTTTAATGCAGACATGCTTTCGGGAATCGCAACTGACGAGGGTGGCCAAGAAAATTGATCTCTAAATTCTTCAGCCCACCTGTCTAGACGACTTATTTTATCAGTTATTAATTTGTTGTTACTATCATTTATAGTTTCGCTAACTTTTAATTTTCTCGGACCTGTTGCGCGGATAAGTTCTAACAAACAGCGACTATTACCTGACGCGAAAGCTACTGCCATTTTTTCAGCCTTTCTGCTCCAAAAAGTTTTCCAGATCGCCTTTTAGACTGCGCTTAAGTTGGCATCTTATATTGCGACGGGTATTATTATGAGTCGAGCCAGGTGGAATTTGGCGCCTTATTTCGAGTATCTCCATAGATTTTACAGAGAGCCAGTGATTATTTCTACGGGGGCCTGCTATGCCACATACAGTAGTACCTGCATTGTGCATAGTGGAACTTATCTTGGACCAAAGTATATTCGGATTTTCGCTATTCAGACCAGTTAGATTAGCCTTAAGAATATTTTCATAGTTTTGTCGGATGGACGGTTGTTCGAGTTTGCCTACATCAATTTGGGGTTTATTCTTAATTATTTTCCCGGAAAATTTTAGAGCAAATCTACAACGGATAAGTGCATGGTCCGAGTCGACATAAGTGTTCCAAAAAGAGCGATAATCCTGGATGCAACCACGCCATCTATAACTAATTGCTACATGATCTATTTGAGTCCACCGTTGTCCGGGTAGCTGGAGGACGCCATGTAGCACAACGTCTAACACTACGTCTGAAATTTGTACTACTTAAATATAGTCTATGTTCAGCGCAGCTATCCAAAAGCCGTTCACCATTATCATTGCGAGTCGAGCTTAGAGTGTATCTTCCACCTAAATGAAATTCTGTGTTGCTTAAGCGACCAACTTGAGCATTCATGTCACCCATAACCAGGACTATATCCGAACTTCGTGCTTTACTTAGTAAGGAGCTTAATTCGGAGTAAAAAGCGTCCTTGCTTTCTTCTGTGCTGCAATCGGTAGGAGCATATGCAGATACAACGAAGAGGCAACGATGATAACGGTTTTTTGCTTTGATTTTAGTAGATGTATTTAAACGTGCCGCACACAATCGACTATTTAAAGGGATCCATTCAATTAAGCAAGCTTCAGCTCGCGCGCTAAGAGCAATACCAACGCCCCATTTACCGGCTTGAGAGGACTCTGTGGAACCAGATGTTCGAAGCCAATAACGCGTAGATAGGGATGGTGCAACTAGTTCTGTAATACACGTAGGATCCTGTATTCTGGTTTCAGATACGCAACATATGTCGATTTCTAATTTATCCAACGTACGAGCAAGAGATTCTTGCTGTCCAAGTTGTTTTAATGTTCGCACATTAAATGCGCCTACGTTAAAACCTAACTTAGGTTTAATGAATGATCGTCTACAAGAACCATTTTCGATATTTGGCAACCTAGTATTGGGCTCAGTGTTATGATCTAAACCAACCATATTTATAGTATCTAAAAGAGAGTTATTGTAAGATTGAGAAGAGGAAGGGGAAGGAAAGGACGCAGAATCGGAGCTAAAGATGCATTAATAGCCCGATTTCGCATATCCACCCTGCACGGCTCAGCAGATAAGGCGACCTTTTTATACTGCGCGACGGCCGATGCAGTATGTAATTATCGTAAGTTGTACTTGTCATATTTAGGTGGGCTGTAAAAGAACACTAGGTCGCCCATTCCTAGTGATGGTTTGTATTCGGAGTTTTCCTTTCCTAGATAGTCTGCCAACCAAGGCTGATGAGCACTATCTGCCCAGATGCCAGTGGCCAAAGTTTCCTTCAGCAGCCGAAACTTGCCCTTCATGTCTGGAACGCTTGCTCTCATTCCGTCACTACATATTTAACAAAAAGTTACAGTGCAGTTGGACCAAACTCGAGGCTTCACATGGAACGAGATGATGGTTGTGTCCCTTTATGGCCCGGCAAGGTTCATGCTACCAGCATTATAAACTGATGTACGCATACATGTCATGCCCTTTAGTGAATAATTAGTAAAATCCGGCACTGCCAAAACCTCATTATATAGTTGGTCAAGAGATCAGAGATAATTGAACGAAACAATCAAGAAGCAAATGAGTTTAAATAAAATCAGAAGGATATTCCAAAGTCATTATGAACAAAATACATAATGCATGAACAGGTGACAGCAGATATGAAGCTAAAATTGTTTAGCAGTGCCACATATACGCCAATGCACTTCCAAAATCGCGATGTTGGTACCCTCCACTGATTTTGTTTAAGTATTTACCTCAAGTTCACGTCACTACTGCACTAGTCAACATGCATATGGAAAATTGCATTGTACAAATTTCGAACGTTTATTTTACAAATTATACTTGGTTTGAGGTATAGTGGCGGTTTCAACTTATAAGTCGCCGGTAAGTACAAAACGCATGTGTACATGTTTTTGTTGACTTTGGCAAATTCTTGTGGTCCTATTTGAACTAATTTGTTACGATATACGCCAAATATAATGCATATTATTTCTCAGCAGTTATTTAAATATAAAAATGTAATGTCCAGAAAAAACGATAAGATTAATGAAATGAAAATTTCAAGAAAAGCATACAAGACCATTTTTTATTAGCGTTATGTCATGAAATATAAATATAAATTCAAATAAACAAAAGTAATACCTCTGATTTGTATACGCTAAGTTTACAAAAAAGTAACTCACCGTAGAATTATTCGATTCAGTTTGTGAGGAAATAACAGTAACATTGTCAGTTGACTCCTCCAACAAAGTAACGTTAAACTTGTAACCAGAAAACGCACCTTGTATACTCTCAATTGTACTGAGGTTTGCACCTGGACACAAAGAAGATCCATATTTTTGCCTCAGTGCTGTTTCATTAAAAGGCAGACTTATGAAATCATGAAGCTTTATTGTGGCCGTTGCACTTACAGAAGACGCATTAACAAGATGTACAATCGGTTTCAAGCTTGGCCTCCCTGCCAGTGTACAAGCAGAAACGGCGCGTGTATAACTGCTAAGACCAATTTCATTTTCTGAACGGACGTGAAGATAATAGCGAGTGTATGGCGTCAGGCCAGTTAATTTTATAGATTTATGTGACGAGGGCACCTTTTTATTAATCGTATCAAGTGGGCTGCAATAATAATCAAGAATACAAAAAACTAAGTTTAATAAAAACATAATTATTTTAAGTGCAAGTAATTTTCAGAGAATGGAACTACGTAAACACCTAAAATAAATCCTGATATTTGCTGACTCCTCTTCATTATACGCAAATAAGCCCGAAAACATGAGTACATAATATAATATCTTTTGTAAATTTGAACTTTGGTAAATCCTTCTTTTAGCTAAGAGCGGACGACCTAGCTTTATTTTACAGTCCATACATAACAAATAGTTGCGTGCATATGCGACAGTGAGGCAGTATTACTTAATGCTGCAGCAAGTCTGTGTAGCAGTAGTATCAGTAGTTTAGCCCAAGTAATATTTGCCTGATTTAAAATAGCCGCTTTATACGATTTGGCATGCTATCCGGTAAACTTTAAAAAGATCTTTAGGTAAATCGGAGACAAAAATTAATGAAATATAGTATCGAAAGTTTCCACATATGTTTCAGGGATACAATGACTTATTCTAATGAAACGTACAATTCCACATTCATTATTATATGCAATATACATAGCTGATCTTATCTGCCGCTAATGAAACTTTGCGTCGGTTAAGAATCCAATTTTAGCATTCATATCACACATAACCAAGACAATATCCAAATTTCTTGTTTCATTTATTAAACAGCCCCCGTTCAGTGTAAAAACCTCATTGCTGCCCTACGTGATTCAGTCGGTCGGTGCGTGGGCAGATACATTTAAAATGCAGCTGTGATTAAGGCTTATGTTATTGATCTATGGAGACAACATTAAGAGTGCCACACATTCGTCTATTTACAAGACCACATTTAGTTAACCGAATTTCAGCTCGTGCTCCAAGAACACTGGCGGCTCCCGTTGGTCGGCTAGAGAAAATACTTCGGTATCAGAAGTTCAAAGCCAATACGGTGTAAATAACGATTGTGCATCAATTTCTGCATTACTCGTAATATCTTACATTTCAGTTATGGATAGGCAGCATACACTATTTGGTAAGTCTATTTTTCCTTTAGGTGGAGCTCATTTTAACCCAAATTTATAATTAATCATCCCAAATCTGTCTTTATTGAACAGAAACCACACTACATGGGGAAGTGGTATTGAAATGACCATTTATATAATTAGACGAACATTGGTTGCGCGGGCGGCGATAAAAATTATTATAATCAAGGTTGCGGTCTTGATATAAGCACCTGACCCATTAAGTACTTACATATGCCAGTATAAACTAAGAATTGCATAGCGTAGAAAAGGAAATTCATTCAGTAGACCGGTTTCGTCTCTATCGGGAACTGATCACGTACTGGCCAGAATTTGCTGCGGACAGGGTCCAAACCCGGGCATGTCTGCTTCGGAAACATTTGCTCTAACCACTGAGCCACCCTGCCACACACTACACACAATTTTCAATTATATAATAACTAATGTAACTCGGTTAGTCCCTTTTCCTTTAGGTGTAGCTCATAAAGCATATATATATTTAGACCAAACGTTCCGACTAACCATCTCCAATCTATCATCATTGAACATCATAAAAAATCTGTCATTAGTGAACAGACACCACACCAGATGGGGAAGTGGTATTGAAATGAACATTAATATAATTAAACGAGCATTGGTTGCGCGGGCGATGATAACATACATTTGTCAGTATAAATCAAGAATTGTATAGTGTATAAAAGGCAATTCATCCAGTAGACCGGTTTCCCCCTTATTGAAAACTCATCAGTTAGTATATAACTGACAAATTTATGTACTTAAGATCGCAACCTTGATAATTGAAATTTTTATCACCGCCTGGGCAACCAATGCTCGTTTAATTAAATAATTATTTAGTAGAAAGTGTGAATTTATAGCAAAGATAAAAAAGATCTAGGCAACCGCAGATAAAATATAACGAGGAAACGATTTCTAAAAATTAAAAGTGCTGAACTAGATATTAAAAATATAGATGCACGCAAAAGTTAGTGCATGCGTTACAGATAATTTATTTTTATTCCTTCTATCTCTCTCGTACATCTCACTAATAATTTGTCTAAATTCACTTATATACTTTTCTCACTCCTTATGGTTATAAGGCAGTGAAGCATTAGTCACTTTTGACTTTTGTATGACTGGACATGATGATGATGATTTTTATATATTAAAATGAAGTGAAATAAATAACATAAGCACGACAAATTGAAAATAAACATTTCGGAATTTTAAATGTCAAGCAAAATGCATCTTTAATATTCCAATACAAGTTATATCTACCTACACTAAAACAGATCTAGATTTCTTCTATGGTGGGCTCTAGAACAGCCTATGCTAATAAAACACAATTAACAAGGAACTTTCAATGGACCGTGTTTGCCGATAGACTCATACAGAATATCGCCAGTTTGAGTTTTTATTGTGTAACGATGGACAGGTTCGGTGATATCAAGTGACCAATACCATGAGTGACAATAGTCGACTGCGAGGTTATTTGCCTACCCCTTCTTTCGGTTAATCCCGGCAAGCAGGATCTGTAATTGAACCTCTCAAACAGTAGCCCAATCAACGTAGTCGGAATTTCGCAACAAGGCTTAATGCTGATGGGCATTGAAAAGTGTCTGAAAAGAACTGGTCGGCTCGTAAATTCTGCTTCAAGGTTATTCCTCCCAACGATCAGGTGGCAAAGATCTAGAAGAAACCGAGTGAACGCATCGATTAACAAAACTGCCCAGGAGTTGGCAAATGTAGTTGGTCATCTCTAAAGCCTACACAGCACAGTTTAATATAAGCTTGCTGTAAAAAATAAGAAATTGGAGAAGAGTAAAACAACAATTAAATAAACTGATATACAAATCTCTCGCTCGATGAGATAAGAAGATCTTATGATGATAAATCAGACTTAACACCTTTCCACTGGAAAGTGTTTGCCGTTACATTCCACAGATTTATCATATTTCAATGCATCTTGGCTATTGGGGTTATAGTGTGGCGCGACTAAATTATACATATAACAACCTAGGGGAATCTAAAATGAGATTTATGTCTGCTCTTTTCTGCAGCTCCAGTCATTCACAAGAACAGTCTTGATAGCCTGACCAGCAGGATTTGTAAGTCACATGTTCCAACAGCGACCCTGCCAACGAAAACGGCATTTTTTTACTAAATGTTTTAACAGAAAATGGCCGGATAAAATAGATCAGCTCATAAACTTGCTGTGCAGGAATTTTCAGTTTGTGTGAAATGTAGAACTTGGACTAGGGGTTCAGTGAAATATAATGGTGATTTCAATATGGTTTGCAAGACATCAAATAGTAGAAACATCGCGGCTAATAAGTTTCGTGAAATCTAGGCAGAATACAAAACATCCGATATCACTATGAGTCCTACATATACCAATACGTTAACAATTTTCACAAAGCCACCATGCAGAACGAGCTAGGGCTTCGGATAGAAAAGGAAACAAAGATAGTTAAATACTGTTTGTTGCGGAGAACTAATATATATGCGAGTATGTATTAGGTGTTGCGAACGTAGTAACAAATTAGAAAAGGAAACAACGATAGTTTAAAGGGAATATGGTTTAAAAATTACCGGATTGGTACCCGGAATGGAAGCATTATATCTATGGGGCTAATCCTCTGTGCCTTATTCTAATGTGGCTGACTCCCGACGAGATATAATGGCCATGAAAAAAATTATGAAGATTCATTTAAACATATTTTGCACGTGATGTCCCAAATATGTATTTTTCGTTAGCAGAACGGTATAGTTAGCACATACCAGGTCAAAAAGCCGGCCAACGTAACAAAACTCTACTTTGAATATTGCAATAACCCGAAAACATAATTAAACAAAGGTGAGCAATCCCACTGTATTATCGAACACCGAAGCCAATTGTGCAAAGATCAGAAGAGTTATCGATTTGACGAATACAGACAGAAAATGCATGATAAGAGGCCTCACGCAGCTGAAAAATTTTGGCTGTGAATCTGTTTTCTTGCATAACTAGCCATATCATTGTATGAACTACAGAGTTGCAAACAACTGATTACTCTAAAACAGCAGCACAAACAAAAAAGGCAAGGGTGGGTCATTGATATTGACGATGGAGCATAATAATACAGGAATTGTATACCCAAAATTAAATAATGTACATGTGTCCATAGTTAAAATACTGTATGGTATGATATTATCCATTAAAAATTCTTTATTTACAAACAAACTGAGGTTTCAAAATATTATACAAAGATGAAGTAACTTATCGATTAAAATTCTTAATTTATCATTACTTTTTTACGAAATGTGAACATAACACACAAGTTCACCAATAAATTTGACATAAATTTGATATTAATTACTAATAAATTATATCCCCTAGCAGTAGCAACTTGCCTTTTCCCTTGTTTTTGCAATAAACATACAGAAGTTTGAAGCCTTACTTGGGAAAACTTCTCAGATTAACCAATAAATTATCGTCCAATTGTTTGCGAATAGAAACAAGCAAATAATTCGTTTTTACAGCTAGAATATCTACTCAAAATTGTAGCATACTAAAAAGCAGAAAACATTGAAATGTGATGCCTTTGACAGATTAATTTACACATTTTCTATCAAGCTTTCTCGGTACATTGTAAATAAAATAGCAGCCTTGAAACATATTCACAAACAGGTTACACAACAGAAGGAAAAAGATTGGTTTCCACGCAGAGATAAAAAATAGTCAACAAATCATCAAGACTAATATAACAATTTAAGTTAATTCTGGAACAACAAATTATTTCATTCAAATAAGTGACTTAATTCTTTAAATCAAGTTTGCGTGCTTGAAGTAAACACCAATTCCATTATATTTAACCAGTTCTCGATCAACATAACAAAACTACCGCCAGTCGAGGACTGGTTAAATACAGTGGGATTGGTTTTTACTCCAAGCCCGCAAACTTGATTTAAAGAACTGTTACCACCACCCGCGCAATCAATTATTGTTTAAATGACTTAATTATTTAAAAAAATGTATTTTCAGAGTGCCAGCTTCATATTTTCCAATGCCGCGTTTTGCGTACGCGGGTAGTAGCTTTGCATGGACAGTTTCACAAAAATCCGATTGATCACAATTTCCAATTTTGTTTTGTCTCTGATCGGGTTGAGTTTGTATTCGTCCCAATGGAAATGCGGTTCTATAACATCTTTGTTTACTGGCGACGATGGAAGGGGGATTCACCTTCCGAAACGTCGCCAGTAAACAAAGATGTGATAGAACCGCATTTCCATTGGGACGAATACGAACTCAACCCGATCAGAGACAAAACTAAATTAGAAATTGTGATCAATCGGATCGTTGTGAAACTGTCCGCGCAAGGCTACTACCCGCGTACGCAAAACGCGGCATTGGAAAATAAATGACTTAATGATCGTCATTTCCACGTTTATTTAACTTAAGTATAATTTGCCTACGATCTAACTTATAGAAATAGCACAGCTTTACAACCAAACAGGAAATCAATTCCAGAGTCCAAGTAAGCATGGACTTAATATACGAAGACTCAAGTTGGACACAATAATTTGTTCTAAATAAAGATAAGAGAATAATCGTATCATTTCACATTTATGTAACTATAAAATTTCCAAAAACATCCGTTATCTTCATTTTAACTTGTTTCGGAGGCTTTTTAAACGGCAGGGTCATTTCACCAAGAATTTGACAATTATTAAGTTAACCGGTAAATAAAGTTTAAATTGCTTCATTTATATTTCCAAAAAGGTTCTTAAAAGGAACTGAAATTTCACTAGATAAATGTGTCATGTATGTGTGCGTTTCTGCACTTGTACACTTATCAAAGTCAAATTAAAGCGGTCTAATAACAATAATTCTTTAAATCAAGTTTGCGAACTTCATGTAATCACCAATCACATTGTATATAACCAGTTGTCGAACAGCATAGCAAAACTATCGCCAGCCGCAACGCACTGACGCGTTTCGACCTTCCATAATCATCACCAGAGTACGACGGCAAACTGACTAGCGAGGATCAAATTGCATTGAATATATATAGATATCAAAGTTAGATATGTGGCTCTCACCTCTAGCAGTTTCGTATACACTGAACTTTATTGGAAATGTCGGCTGCACAATTTCTGTGTTGTCACGAACATCAACTGTTTGCAGCTTTCGCCACACATACATATATGGGCAATACAATTTAACAATAATTGATTGCGCGGGTGGTGGCAACAATTCTTTAAATCAAATTTGCGAGCTTGAAGTAAACACCAATCCCATTGTATTTAACCAGTTGTCGAACAACATAAACCTACCGCCAGCCGCAACGCACTGACGCGTTTCGACCTTCCATGATCATCATCAGAGTACAACGAAAAACTGACTATCGTGGATCAAATCGCATTGATTATATATGGAAATCAAATTTAGATTTGCGGCTCTCACCTCTATCAGTCTGGCATACATTGAACTTGACTGGAAAGTTCAATGTATGCGAGACTGCTAGAGGTGAGAGCCGCATATTTAACTTTGATATCCATATATATTAGGTCTCGTATCTGTCATCAGTTTTAAGATATTTATCATGTAGTTTTCTATTTACAGAAGTTTCAAAGAGCTCATTTTCAAAGCTGATCTTTTAATGTGGGCATTATTTTTATCAATGACAAAGGGACTGCAATTTTGTGCTTAGTGTTCGTAAAAACTCTAATTTTGGAATCATATGTCATTCCGCTCATATAACTGTTGATTTAGGTACTCATTTCGAGGTAAATCTAGTTTTACAAAATCGCTCCTTGCGTGACCCCCACATTTTGCTTTCATCAGTAAAGTTCTCATCCCGTGAATGAACTTTCAAGCTTCATGCACAACATGGAGAAAACCTCTTAGAAATGACACCCATAAATCACATAACTTATGTACGATTCTTCGATGACATTAGATATTTGGAATCCTGATGAGGATGTAATGATAAATTCTCTACAGTTAGTCAATAAAGTGAGTGAACTGAAATTTACGATTGAGAGGAATCACGTAGTGAATTACTATTTCTTGATGTAAAATTAATTAGAACTTGTATAATATTAGAGATTTTTATAATGATACTTAGATATCCTTCTAAATTTCAAGACAAAGTACCTCACAAACTGAAAATCTATATCTTAAAATCAATGACAATTATAAACTTCAGAAGATACAAAACATTAGTAGGTTAAATTAGATTGACTATGAGAAATATTCAGTGCTAATTAGTACTCTCAAGTTAGTAGAAACAACTATGATGAGAGTGCTCATTAGATGTAATCATAATTTGAAGTACGTGAAATTCGATACAACAGATCAGAAGGACATGGTAATACCTGATTCCAAACTAGTTAGGAAAATAATAACAGTAACATCGAAATACCATTATATAAAATTAGAAAATAAACCCTTATGGTAGGCTCTAAAATTCCAAACCAAAATGATAAAATTGAACGGTTAAACATATCAGTTGCATGATATGCCATGCAAAGACTGTAACCTCATCTATGTGAGTGAAATCATACGACCAGTTAAAGTAAGAAGGGAACATAGAACCGCATCCAAATATAGGCGTGCGGATAGAGGCAGAACTTCAAATTATCTTGGACGATTGAAGACACGTAATAATATGTACTCATAATGGATCGACAAAATTGATTAGATAATCCATTGAAGTTCAAACGAGAGATGGCATAATACATTAAACAGCCGTAGAAAAATTACTATACTTGATTTTGAATACCGCAATTGAAAGTAGTAGGAAGTGAAGGTGGAACGAAACAAAATCTGAAACAACATCAAGTAAAAGAATAAGATCGCCGGATTGCCATTAACCTACAGTTAGTGGAAGATGATTAACTGAAGATCTCCCAATTAATTACTGGAAAATCTTATATTTTATACCTTTTTTGCTTGTTATCTTATTGTATCCTTTAGCTTAGATTCATTAAGGTATGTAACACGTTTTAATAAATCTTCACGATAAAAACACCTTTTATTTACAATATTATCAGAACCTTTCATTCAATAGTCAATTTTCGAATTTTTTATGACCCGCCTTTTATTTGAACTTGCGATCTTGATGAAACTTATTATTTTACCAGCCTTTATGCATTTTCCAAGAAAAGAATTTGTGACCGTTGTATTCACATGATCTTGCCTCCTCTACCTGGATGCTACTCATAGATATTTCATTTAGGAAATTAAGTGTAAAATATAAGTCTGAAGTGTGCAGTGGAATTGAAATTAATCATTTTAGTTTAACTTGGATGAGTGTACACGCGCAGTTTATTATACGTAACAGAGTATTTATCAGTTTTAAATAAACGCGCGCATACAGGCGTGGCGAACGCTTATCTAATGAATTTTCACTGCAATTTTACTTCAATGAGTATACAAAAACACATATACCTGCTTACATACATATATACATGACAATTATATTAAGAGATCTACCAGAAGTATAAATGATAATGTTTAAATTAAATTTGCCACTTGGCTTAATATTTGACAAATTCCTGGTGGGGCGAGCTCGCCGTTGAAAAAGGCTCCTGAAACAAGAAGCCGAAATATCCTGTATAAAATGAGGACAATAGATGCGAACCCACTGTTACACAAAACAAAACTCAGGTAATTTATAAATTCCCTGGCGCAAAAGAAAAAGTGTCTAAAGTAAACTAAACCTGGACATAGAATATTCTTCGATTAAAATGGCTGCTCTGTAGCCTAGTTTAAAATTGTAATTATATATTTATTCAAAGGAAAGTGTTGCTTCCAAAATTAATTGGCAATCGTAACCATAACATACTTTAAAATTTTCATTCCTTTTTGCTCTTCAGAAAGAAATCATCCCATTAAAAGAAAAATCAATTTAAATATATAGAACAAAATAAAATGCCATCGATGCTTGCGAAAACGGAAATGGAAAAATATTCTCTGTGAAAAAATCAATGAAATTTTTCAATAGGTAAGATATTTGATAATTCAGAATGATTCTCTAGAGCACGCGTTCAAATTTAATTTTAAAATGTAGTGTACAAGCGAAATCGGGCAAAGTATAGCTTTCTATCATTGATTCGCCCGTGATACATCATTCACAAATAGAGCTACACTGTCGTGACACTTAAAAATAAACAACTTCTCACACGTTGTGCTAACGTACTACAACACTTTTGAGTAGATATGTTCTACCAAACCGTACACTACAAATAAAATCACATAAAACCAGGCAAACAATTTAATTGCCTCTTGACGAATTAGTATACAGATTCAATAATAGTTTGCACAATTTCCCAAAAAGCAGCACCTTCAAAGCTAATACGTCTGGAAATCCCGGCAGAATCTAATTCGTCTTGTGTCACTACATATCCCAGGTAAACTCAAAATTAGCAAAAAATGCCACCTTATAATAGCTTATAGTACGATGTCAACCAACTTTAAACTAAGGAAATCTGTCAATTTAAATGTTTTAAAGCAAAATAAATTACATGAAAATAATCAAGCAATTAAATCAAATCGATAACTCGAATTAGACAGAATGCATACTTGCATTAACTATACAAGTGTATATCTCTGGCAAATTTCAATCTGAACACCACCGTCCGGTCAACAAATAGGAAAAATAAATACGTATGCTCTATAAAACCCAAACAACAAAAGAACATTTGTCTAAATATCCTAATTCATTCATCAAACACGAAATTTATTTTATTAATTTAAAAAATTAAATTATCATGTATAAAAACCTTCCTAATAAGTAAAAGGATATGCAAATAAAGCTTATACGCACGAAAGATACACTACAGATAATTTCAGTAGCTAACTTACCACCCACTACTGAAGCACTAGACTATATTTTACCCATTTGTTGAACAAAAAATTCCTATAAGTATATGGAGCAAAGAACATCACGCGAAACGGACCTAATTGCGCTAACAGATGAAATTTGCATAAGTTATGTAAAAGAAGATGCTCGTCATATTTTACATCTCCAAAGTCTTTTGACAACTCAATTACCTGCTATGTTGGCGCAACACAAAATTTAATATATGCATGAACAAAATGGATAGTTAAAAACATCTCTAACACTGGCAATCCATTGTTGCAACAAAAAACATTTCTTCGCTGTCACCAATTTCTGCCAGAGCTCCACAAGGATATAAACTTAACATCATTATGCTTTAATATAGTGTTTTCTCTCTCAAACGAAGCAGTAAAACATGGACAAATAATGAAATATACAGATATCAGACTACTATCTCCCCCATTGACCAATCCCTAAAAAAGGAATTAATACACAATATGAAGAGATTTGCAATGTCTAAGTACCCATCTCCAAAAGCTACCTCTAAAAATCAACACCAGAAAAAGCACATATATCGAATCTCGCAAATTTTCATCAATACCAAAGCCAGTTCTGTAAAATAATGAATTTATCTCAGCTAATAATTCAACTATAATCTCAGCATTCTTATAACACTGACGTGATCTCAAAACAACATATAATTTGGACTTTTAGTAGAGCTGACAGAAAATGTAATCTTATTCTAAGATAGAGAAGATCTACAGAATTTAGGTTCGCGCTTAAAAACTTTGCTCGAATCCTATAAAAATATAATACTGAACTCTGTGACTTCTGAATAGCATCAAACACACATCGATAACTTAAACCATTCAAATTCAAAGCCCGCATAGCTTAGATGCTCGGCCTTGTCTCTTTCTCATATACACAAAACAAAAAATATCTTTATATTCATACGTTTATATTTCACTCAAATCCTAATCTACATGGATCGAGAAGCGCTCATGCAAACACTACGGACTCACATTCGCTAATTTTGGTCGCACTTCCCTACATATTAATCCCCATTTACACTAGTCATGTGTAGTTACCTCACAGAAATTAGCACGAAATCTCTTTTAAATGCCTCAATAAAGAACTCTCTTCTGTAAAATAACTCAATTATCAATTGAATACTTGCCAAACACGCTTAGTTTTTAATAGTGGTTCGCCTGTTTTGTCTGGGTATTCTATAGAAAATAGAATACCCAGACAAAACAGGCGAACAAATTATGTAGTGAATAATAATACATTAGACATCGGTTTACTGCCGGAACAAAAAGTTTCAACAAGGCCAAACCATTTTTGGAATTACCTTCTCTAAATCTTTTTGTGTCACGTATTCAGAATCCAATCCTGGCTCATCAACTCTTTAATCTCACTTGTTTAATACGAATCTATTCTAAGTTAATCATGTGTATAATCTGATCCCGCCTCGTGCTACTACATCGTATTTCAGTTTTGATTGAAACATTATATAATTTCAGATTATTTTAGTAAATCTCTGTCAGAACTTATCTATGTGTCTTATAGCACAAAAATATTTTAATTTACTCTTAGGCTATTTGTAAAAACGATTTTCTTACTGGACTCATTCTAGTTCAAGAAAACCAAAATATTAGTAGTGACCAGAAGGATAAACCAAAGGCAGCATGAACGGAAAGTATAATCTCATGCACATTCGTTTCCAGCTTACTGGCGACTCATCAGTAGGAGGCGGTATTACGCCCTTTAACCACTATATATTTGGTAGAATAATGTGGAATAATAGGACGGTACAATCTCCTAGACGAATGTGTAAACCTGTAATAGTGAAGCTAACATAATCTAAAGTTAACGACAATGCGACTTCAATGCTAGCTCACACTATATAATATATATACCGAGTCTGTAAAGGATACTAACACTATGGCCATTGTGTTTGTAACTGATACCTTTTTTGAAATCGATGAGTACCGGATACTAACACTATGGTTTCCGAGTCGGTACATGATACCAACCTGATGGATATAAATTTATGCTAAAGTTCACCCAAATTGAGAATTACAACAATTTCCGAACACCTGTTACTCCAGTTAAACCATACACTCTGGCCTTCATCGATATCAGTCATCACATTTCGCGGTAAGCATGACATCATTCAATTCAATATATTACAGTTAAATACTGTTTGTTGCGAAGAACTAGTATATATGCAAGTATGTATTAGGTTTTGCGAACCTAGTAACAAATTAGTTCAGTTGTGACCAGAAGGATAAACCAAAGGCAGCATGAACGGAAAGTATAATCTCATGCACATTCGTTTCGTGCTTACTGGCGACTCATCAGTAGGAGCCGGTATTACGCCCTTTAGGAGATTGTACCGTCCTATTATTTAGGAGATTGTACCATCCTATTATTCCACATTCTTCTACCAAATATATAGTGGTTAAAGGGCGTAATACCGGCTCCTACTGATGAGTCGCCAGTAAGCACGAAACGAATGTGCATGAGATCATACTTTCCGTTCATGCTGCCTTTGGTTTATCCTTCTGGTCACAACTGAACTAATTTCTTACTAGGTTCGCAAAACCTAATACATATTTGCATATATATATTAGTTCTTCGCAACAAACAGTATTTAACTGTAATATTAGTAGTGAGTTGAAATTTAATTATATTTATATTATTTAATCAGAGGACAATTGGATTATAAATTGTACCATATATTTAGATTTTTAATGAAACTTTGGTACATTTTTTACCAAAATCGATATCCTAATTCTGTATACACGAATTATATTATTTATCCTTGAGGATAGCATTGATAAAGTAAAATATTTAAATTGAGATTCTTCGTTTCATAAATAAAATATTATTTTTCATAGGAAACTTCGCACGAATGGAATTCAAAATCCATTCAAAAATGGATTTTATATTAATTACCAGTTTGCTTTTGAATTTAAGGGAACTTTTTGTGGCTTTCTCTTATCTTTAATTTTTTATTTGAGTTATCTAGTAAAGATACATGTTAAAAAAGAGAAAGTTCGCGTAAGGTCAATCATGATTATTTAAAATCAATCTGGAGACTATTCTTCACATCTTACTAAGAGTTCGACGTAACCGTAACATGCTTCCAATGTTAACATGATTCCTTAAATAGCCATAATTGATATCTCTTCATTTCGCAAAACTGAAACTGACGGGCTAGTGTAGAGGAAGATATTTCCTCCGACATAAAAGTCTTACTTTTGTCAGGACACTGTTTACACGTTGTGTTACTATGCAAACGTAGTACTAAGCAACGACATTTCTATAAACTATGTTTAATTATTTTAGTAAACAAATGACGAAGTTAACTATTTACGAATTGTTTATTAGTGAGTTTTGAGTTGTCTGTTCTGTGTGCTGGACGCAAAATGATCTCTGTTAACTTGTAACAACTTTCTGGTTTTATCATTACTATTTTGATTTGAGTAATAAATTTATGTTACAACGAGATCAGGTTATTTATTTGCGTGTATTATTTGCTGTAATTAACATGGAGGTGTTCCAAATTAGATGATCACACCGCATATATGGATTGTCCGGGCCTGGCATCTCAAAGGCTCTCTTCTGGTAATGGCCAAAAGGTCTCTACATATTAACGGCTTTATTAAAAGCCAATAATGTTTGTTTTATATAATCATTTTAATTTAGGTTGTTGATTGGATTGTGCGGAGTACAATTTATTAATAGTGGAAAATCGTTATATTTCGTTAACTAAACTATTAATACTTATTTCTGGTTGAAGCGCATGTTTTGAAGGTCGGTAATTAATTTGCAAATCTATTTATTTTTGTTTATATTGTTGTGATATTTGTTTACCTTTTATTGTGTACACTCATTGTTAGTCCAAATAACTTAGGCTGCCAAATAAAATATATTATTATTAAAATTTCTCTACAAAGTCCTGCCTTTGATTTTCACATTGATCATTTAAACTATCCGGCTAGATGGCCTTTGTTAGCAAATAATATAAGATTTATCTAGCAACAAAGGCCATCTGGCCCAACAATTGGAAAGTTAAAGATGTAAGTCAAAAGTAGGAATATGTATAGTTAATTGTAATAGTAACCAGAAATAATATTTAACCAAATGTTGCCAAAATAAATTTATTATTATGTTAACTGTGAGGCTGCTAGAATTTGAAAAAATAGTGCTTTCTGCAAAGATAGGTTTAAATTGACTAGGATAGAATCGACAAGAATAAGGCGTGTGAGGAGTCAGGATAGCGATGCCATGTGTGGGATTTGCTGCCTTCAGTTGCACGAATGTAGCGCTTTTTAAGAAGACGAGGAAAAAAGAGAAGCAAACATCGACGACCATACTTCTTTGTCAAAATTTTAAAATTTCCGTTTTGTGGCTGAAATAAAATTAACAGATTTAGTAGAGCAATTAGAGAAGATAAATAGAAAATTATAAGTGATGCGCCTAATTTGTAAAATAAACGAAAAGCAATTTAATGTTCCGAAACTTTTGAAAAGCCTTGTAATAAAGATATCGTAAAGAAATGCAGGCTAACCGTGTTCTTAAACTCGTGCTGAGGTAAAAGCTTTTTAAAAGAACTAGATTTTGTTAAATCTGTTGGGAGTATGATTAATTTGACTTAAAGAGTTGCTGTAGTGCGTGACGCAGGGTTAACTAGGATGTGCAAAATTGCTGAGTTCCCATTTAGAAGCCATGTTGAACATCAAGGATACATAAAATATATACTGATTTTATAAAAGAATAAGTGAAGTTATACATGATCTTGACGAATATTTTAGTGAAAGCAGGGTCGACTTCATTTGGACGGAGATCTATAAATAAGAAAATCAAAGAAATGCCATATTTTGGATAGGTGAGATCATCGAATTAAGCCACCCCTTTGGAAGTTAGGAAATATCGAGACATATGTTGACAACTTCAGGCATCAGAGTGAAGTGGTCCCAATTTAGGAGAGCAATCATGACAAGGGAGACAAGATATTGACCAAATTAGTTTTTAGATTTAATGTTCTTTGTTGCTTAAACAATCATGGCCGGTGAAATTTTGAGCTAGCGCAGATTCTCAGTGTTCTCATTATCGAAAATCTCAATAGATAGCTGTGATAGTCGTCAGCAAAGCTGGAGTCGTCCGAACCACAGAAGTTTGTTTTTTACTTATTGAACAGTTTTTATGGCTACAAATTATTGACGGGAGTTTGGAGCCGTTCGAATTCCTCTTCGGATACCGAGTGCTTCCTTGTTGATCATTTGTGTAATATGATAATCAATGCAAGAGGTGTGTAATCTTGAGATATGTTCAAATTTTTCGCGCGCCATAAATAAGGTGCTTAACTTTTATTATAATCAAAGTTGCGAACATGATATCAACAGCAGACTCCTTAAGTACATACATTTGTGAGGATAAACTAAGAATTTTATAGGGTATAAAAGGCAATTTATCCAGTAGACCAGGTTCGTCCTTATTGGAAACTCATCATGTAATGACTAGAATTTGCCGCGGACAGGGCTCGAACCTGGACACGTTTGTTTCGGAATCTAGTGCTCTAACTACTGAGCCAGTTCCCAATAAGAACGAAGCCGGTCTACTGGATGAATTTCCTTTTCTACACCATACAATTCTTAGTTTATCCTGACAAATGTATGTACTTAATGGGTCAGGTGTTTATATCAAGTTCGCAATCTCGATTATAATAAATGTTATCACCGCCAGTGTAACCAATGTTCGTTTAATTATATAGGTGCTTAACTTGTTCGTTGTGCGTATGTACTTGATCATGGCGGTTGATGTTATGTGGGAGATGTAAGAAGAAAGGTTGCCTGGAATGATTAATTGTCTCCAAACAATGACAGCACTGAGTCGACTAAGCTCTTCCTAATCAGTGAATCACCTGGGCGTTTGTATACTCTCTTACAGTAGAAGATAAAAGAGGAATAATAAATGATACCTGGCAATGGTCTAGATTGTGTAAGATCTTCCAATTTTGTGTATCGATCATTTCTTTGTTAGAGAGTGTCGTCAATTATTGAGGGATTCGATGACCGATAGGCAACGAAGTGAGATGGGATTTTGTCTAGAATCATTAACTGTAATTCAAAGTATTCCAGTCCCAGTGAGTTGGAAGTATTCAGATGCTTAGACAGGAGAGAGGACCAGACAGATAAAACAAATCCACCCCCTTGGCCAATAACTTTTGCTTCTGAAACAGGAATATCCGTTGATGAAGTAAAGATCGTCACAGTGCATTGTAGGAGACAGCCATCTTTTGACAAGAAAGTACATCTGCGACTCGTTTGGAGATAAAAATGCCCACAGCTTATTGATTTTGTGTGTAAGTGACCTACAATTGATAAGGATTGTCGAGAGATATCCAGGAGTAAAATGATTCGACCGGGGAAGAAAAGCGTGTAGGAGTCTTACAGCAGCGGCCGGAGCGCGAGCGGGAGCTCACCAGGGTGATGAATATTATCGATCTGTACTTTCTTATTTACGCTCTGTGCGGGCAGGTGTGGGAGCTGAGGGTTTTGAAAACAGGACGAAGGCGGTTCCGCATGGCTCGAGCAGCTGGACTGATGAAGCGTTACGAGAGTAGGAATAGCTCCAGTTCGCGACTAGACTAGTCCAGAGGATGTTTTAAACGTCTTGGATTCATTGGGAAGATTTGAAGAGGATATTGTACGGAATAATTCAACGGCTCGTTGAACCACGAGGTACTTACGTTTAGACACAGCAAAATTAGAGCGAATAATTGTTGATTTCGCAAGCGACGATTTCTGGTCCATCGCACTGGTCATGATGTTGGCTGAAGGTATGGGTTTCGATAACTGGAAAATGAGGTCCGTCAAAGGAAGTTGTTACGCGGCATCACGATAGAGCTTGGGTTAGTTGGTGTGGTTTGTGGAATATCCGTGTGTACAACCATTGAAATAACAAATCAAAGGTAGGATATGTGGAGATGAATGAAATTGTGACTAGTATTGAACCACAGGGGAGGGAGGAGTTGAGGAAGAAAAGTGCTTTCATCAGCTTCATGATAGTTCAATCTGGTGAAAAAAATGATTCCATTTGACTAGACAAGATCAATTGGAGTTCAATCCGTCAAGGGTCCGAGCATCAATGTGGGGTAGGCTGGTGTCGGACAGACGATTTTGAGTGTGAGTTAGAAAGTGATGGCGGACCGGTAGCAGGCGTCCACCGACGAAGTTCTTTGTCGTGGATATTGAATTTTTCTAGGATGGTATTGAATAGGATGGAGTCGACTAGATTGAAGATTCTGTTTCGTGCAGGGTTCATTGGCTTCCGTTGAACGAGGTTATAACAAGAGGGAATCGATGTTCGATGTAAACCGTCGGGAGATCCAGCAAGCTTTTGAGTTTCCGGTCGTTCGCTGAGACAAATAGGATAGGGATTAGTTAAGCAAAATTTAATAGTAACACAGTGGATCTTATATATATATATATATATATATATATATATATATATATAATATCTTCTGGCTAAGTGCATGCTACACACAAGTGAAAAATTGTATTAGAATTTGAGAACGTGTTTATGTTTTGCTTGGACGGGTGTTGTGTTGTTATAGAAGTAGATAAAATTTGGTCCATAAAAATAAAACATTAGTGTTCATAATAACTAAAAGACTATTGACTATATGCATATTTAGCATGGTGGGTTCTCGATGATTGTTGACTCAAGTAATTTGCCACTGTGTGGATGCTTAGCTAGATAGGCTCACGTTTATCTGTTGACTAGCATTTGATGCCTGAATTCCAGTTCATAATTTACCTGACCTGTGTTTTGACTAACGCAGCTTTAATTGTTCTAGTCGTTTACTTTTGATAAAATAGTTCGGCTAAATTTATCAATAGCCTTCATTAGTTGCAATATGCCTCACAAGTTTAACAAACGAACCTAATGAAGCAAGCGCGGTATTTCCTCTAGCCATAATATTTATACTTAAGACTGATCTTTCATTAGATATTCGCGTGTCACATGTGTGTGTGTGTGTGCATTTTCATAACTGTTGTTTTCATCTAACTAATTTAGACCAGAGTGGCTGAATAATAATTTATCAATTTCATGCGTTAACTATTCGTTTTACACACTCAATGTAAAATGATGTATCTGAGATTGCCTTCACTTTCAGATGGTGGGAGACCAATAATTCAGAAACACTCGTCATAAAGCATGCCATGAGTGATAAAACTAGAAGTCCAAGAGACCAATGCACATGTTGAATTACAATTCAAACCACTAGGATTGCACTCAAATAGACAAATTAATAACAGTTATTGGCATACCATTAAATAGGCGCACACCACGCATGTGCATGTGTATGTGTATAAATAACAAAAAAAACTTCGTTAAAATATTATTGATACACATGTATGTACATCTAAATGAAACTGCAGTCAATAGACATTAATTTACCCTTTGCACGCGTCAAACAAATTATTCCGGTTTATGTATTAATATTTCTTTGTAGAGATGGCTTTACTGTGCTTGTGGACAATTTGGAAGATATATTGTTTTGTCGTCGGTGAACTCCTAGTTAGTAATAGTAAATCCAGAGGCTCTGTCGTTAATTTGGATTAGATATTTGAACTTGTTTGAAGTTTGAGCTTTGTTAATAACATTAAGTGTATTTGTTGCATTTAATCCTCGGTATTTTGATACACTGTCATGCTGTTGTTAATAAAGGACAATGTTTTTTTAATATAATGAGTGAATGAGTATGTTGACAGAGTTGATTGATGAGTCCATTTGGTGTACAGATTTAATTGATCATTTTATTCCTATATTCTTCATATAAATGTGTAATTTCAATAAGTTATTTCATAATTTCGTAAGTTTAGAATAGATAAGAGCCATTATTAAATAAAAGTCAAAAGTGAGCAAGATAGTCTAGGTGGACATCCTGTATCTCGACTAGAATGAATTTAAAGAAATAAACATGGATAGGCGAAGACTTCAACTCGTTACTTTATTTTTTAGAATCAAATTCTAAACAGCTATCAGTTACACGTTTTATGCTATGTTGTTCGACACTTGGTTTTATGCAATTGGATTGGTGTTTACTTCATGCTCGCAAATTTGCTTTAAAGAATTGTTACCACCACCCGCGCAATCATTGTTTGCTTAAATTCTAAACTATTTGACTCGCAGCCGTAGAAATTCCGGCCTGACGACCAGCGCGCACAAGCTAGTCAGCCCGGGAATGGAAGCATGGCACTTGCCGGGTCTAAAAGGGACACAGCCATAATCCAGTTTCATGTGAAGCTTCGAGTTTGGTCTAACTGTGCAATAACTGCTATTATTTAATGTGCTTCACGGAATGAGAGCAGGCGTGCCAGACACGAAAGGCAAGTTTGGGCTGCTGAAGAAAAATTTGGCCACTGGCATATGGACAAATACTGTTCATCAGCCTTGGTTGACATATTATCTATGAGAAAGAAAACTTCGAATACAAACCATCCACGCTAGGAATGGGTGACCTGTTGTTCTTTTACAGTTCACATATAAACATGAACAATACGAATTACAATGTTCGCTTCTTATGGAAATATGGCAGTGAAGCATTAGTTAAAATTGGCTTTTGTATGCCGGTGAATAATGATGAAAACGAGAGAGGTTTATCTAACTTATGTACACAGTTTTGCACAAAAAACTATATTAATTATAAATTTTCCGGGGAATACAAGTTTAAATAATTTACTTCATCTAGATTAGGTTCAATGAGAGAGCACATGAATAATTAGAGACTACCTAATTTTACTTTATCAAGTAGACAGAAGCAACATCACGACATCGTGTAGATACATTTTTAATGTTTGGCTTCTGAATACATTGTGCTAAAGATCTATTTTACCTATATAAAAGCAAAAACAGGTGAAGCAAGCACGTATATAATAAGAAAGTCTCAAAATTTGTACTCTGATAAATTATTTTAGTTCTCTTGGACAAGATTGTTCTCAGTGGAAGGTAAGTTTATGTGAATCAACGAAGTGCTAAGTAAAAAAGAAGCCTCTTCATGTGTTAATGTATAATTATGACTTAAAACATATTTATGCAGAAAATAATCTATCACACTAGAATTTTAGTTTATACGAACAAGAATTACGTTAAGTGAATAACAGTGTTATTGGCATATGTGAAATTTGGAATTAACTAGCACTTACCGGATACAAAATCTACAGCTTCGGAAGCTAAATGTCTCACTCTAATCATTGGTTGGCCCCATTGTATTACTTTTTAATCACTGTTGCGATCTTGATATAAACACCTGACTTATTATGTACATGCATTTGTCAGTAAAAACTATGATTTCTATTGTGTGGAAAAGCAATTAATCCAGTAGACCGGTTTCGTATTTATTAGGATCTCTTCTCGTACTGTCCAGAATTTTCCGTGGGCACTTTTGCTCCAGAATCTGGTGCACTAACTACTGAGCCACCCTGCTGTACACTAGACAATTTTTTGTTCGAGCTCCTACTGAAGATATTCTTTGAAGTACTTCATGTGTGCCCAATAAGGTTGTGCACAGTTTACACAATAAATTTTACTTCCTAATTTATGCCACTTTTGACATATGAATGCTAAGACTATAATTATATGTTAACTCAATGTCAACTCACCTGGTGGCATAGTGTCTTTTCTATTATGGCAGATCGTTTTGGCTTGTTGGAACTTTAAGTCGAGAGCGATGCCAAAAAAATTCACCTAATTAAAAAACTAACAGAACAATATACGTTGGAATATGACGGAAAATTACATGTACGCGGGTTTGAATTTCGCCCGCGGCCTTTCTAGAAGATAATTAATGAATTCCCATTTAGGAATAAATTGGTCTGCTTGATGAATTTCATTTTCTATCTTGTGCAACGTTCAACTTTCACTGATAACAAATGAGTGGTGAAATCCGGCCATGATAATTTAATTTATTAACACTTACACTAGTGCCATGTTTTCTTCAGCTTAATGACAGATCGGGAATGGAGCGATACAAAATAGACACCACCTGATGAAACGATTTGCCGAACAGAATAATTTGGTATAAAAACGATAATTGAACGTAGTGCGCGTCTTGAATGGCGCCGTGGAGGAGTTGCAAAACTATGAAGAAAATGTGCATCAAACCGAGCCCCGGCTGCGTGAATTTATGTCAAGATATTTATGTGTGCTCATTAAGGACAAAACTGTTCTACTTGATGAATAGCATTTGCTGTCTTATACACTGTTTTGGGCTATACTGACTATATATGAAATAATGTTTTGTGGCACGATTTTGATTATATTTCTGCTATAAGTATAAACCAAACATTGCTTAAGGTAGCACGGTAAATTTGACAAGTAGACCAGTTTCGTCTTGTCAAGTACGTGCTGTAATTTGCCACACCAGTGCCTCGAACCAGACATGTAATGATCAACACATTTCTTTATACTATAGCTGACTTGTTCTCGTAGACAGACTTCTATGATTATCTAGCGATGGTGAACTAATTATAAAATAATCACCTAAATAAAAGTACACAAACTATACACTTATGATACAAAATTCGCATAGAAAAACCTAATTAACTGTTTATGCCGCTCATAACGTAGACTGTCCAATAACGCAATATCTAGCTAGCTTTATGGTTCACAGAAATATAATTGAATATTTTCTATGTGATTCAATTCAATAAACACGATAAAAAGCAAAAGAACCATAGGCAAACAAGTAAGCTGCTTGCGTTCTAATTGAACCGATAACATTTACCAGACAATCAGTCAGCCAGCTCTGCATATAAGCAATTACACGTTTGTTTAGCCAATCAGTCGACCCTTTGTAGGTGCACTACTACAGGGCACATTTGTCGTTGCGTCTTAAACTCATACCACTGCGCCACTTGTACCGCAAACTATATATACCTTTCTGTAATATAATGGCTTATGCTTCTGATTATCCTTTCGTTTATGTATGAAGGCTATTTCTAGTATTCTTTTACAGTCGAAATTTAACCATGAAAAATATGAATAACAATATTCGCCTTTTATGGTTATATAGCAGTGAAATATTATTCAATTTTGGTTTTTGGATGCCTGTGCATGATGATAATGATGAAGGCAATTTGGTATCTCGTCGACCTAAAATTCGATCTGGTCATTCCCCGTATGCCAAATTCGAACAAACACCGTGCAATTATTTGGTTATATAAACGTTTTCTGTATAAATTAAACGAACAGTGATTGCGCGGGCGGTGATAAAAATTGCTTAAATCAAGTTTGTGATCTAGATATAAACACTTAACTCATTATTGAAATATATTTGTCAGTGTAAACTAAAAATTTTGTAATGCATAACAGGCAATTCATCCAGTAAACCGGTTTAGTTCTTATTAATAACTCATCACGTACTGTCCAGTCTTTGTCGCTGACAGTGATTGAACCAAGGCACGTCTGGCTCAGTGGTTCGAGAAACAGATTCCAAAGCAGACGCGCCCAGGTTCGAGTCCTGTCTGCGGAAAATACTGCACAATAACTGATGAGTCTATTTGATGTATTGATCTTGACAGCTTGTTCAATGTTTTGCTTTTACTGACAGCACAAATGAATGGTCGAATCCCGTCATGATACTTTTATTCCATATCACTGACACTAGTTGAATAGTATCTGCTCTATAACGGTGGATCGTGGTTGTCCAGCTGGAACTTTTGGTCGAAAGCAATGCAAAATGGGCTTCAGCTGTAGGAAAGGCAGACCTAAACATGAGATGACATATAAGAGGAAATTTTATGCATAGCGGGGCTTGAGTTGTGCTGTAGACGAGTTAAAAGACATGCTATTTTGCGAATAACCGATAAAGATAAAACCGGTCTATGTGATGAATTGCATTTGCTATTTTCTGTAATGTTATATTTATACTAGCAACATATATTTAATTAACTCCTACATACGGAGTTTAATGTCTGTGTTACATTTACTGATGGAGGATGGGTATTTGGAACTTTAGTTCTAAAACGATGCTAAATTGTCTCCATCTAAAGAAAAAACTGATCAAGACATATTAATTGATGTTTAATTAGAAACTGTGTGTATTGCCTTGCTTGAGTGGCTTAGTAGATAAGTTTAAAGACACCTACGCAAATATGGTCTCATTTGAAACACGGACGTGATCGTTCTGGCAAGAATCTGATGTGTCAAGAAAGGAAAAAATCGATCGTTGTGATAATTTGCATTTGGTTACTTCAGATATGCTAAGTCTATAGCGACAGGATTGGTATAAATAATTCTTACTGGGATACTTTATTTCAGTTAGCCTTCCCGAAGTGACATGGTTGCTGTTTTACATTGCGAGATCAAATATGGCTATTTGGGACTTTGGATAAAAACAGGCTCCATCTGATGGACAAAATGCCGATATACATGTTGGTATATAACTGCAAACTGTAAGCAATAGGCAGTTTGGTGGCATTGCATATTAGTTGAGAAGCTCTGAAGAAAGTATGCTGTGTGCCTCAGACATCGTCATTCTCTCTCTCTCTCTCTCTCTCGTAAATCTCACTAATAATTTGTCTAAAATATTATTTGTTTTCATTTATATATTTTTTCACTCCTTATGGTTATATGGCAGGGCAAAATTGGTTATTTTTGACTTTGTATGGCTGGAAATGATGATGATGATGATGATAATGATTCTGGAATGTACTTTATGAGTGCCCAATGAAGACGAATCCACTCTTTTTGGCGAATTGCATTTGCTATCGATTGTCGAATTTTACACACGAAAGACGTGTCTCGTTATAGATATACGTGCAGAAGAATCTTAACTTACATTTATCAAATTGGTATGCCGTCGAATACGCGAGCAAACAAACTCCTTCTTCAATTAAACAATCATAGATTGCGCGGGTGGTGGTAACAATCCTTTAAATCAAGTTTGCGACCTTGAAGTAAGCACCAATCCCGTTGTTATTAACCAGTCGTTGAAGAACATAGCAAAACTACGGCCAGTCACACGTAATGACGCGTTTAGACCTTCCATGTTTACCATCAGAGTATGACGGCAAACTGACTAGCGAGTATCAAACCGCAGTATATATATATAAATGGAAACCAGAATTAGATATGCGGCTCCCACTTCTAGTAGTCTCGCATACAAAGTACTTGACTGAAAATTTCGGCTGCAAAATTTCTATGCAGTCAGGAACATTGACATTTTGCAGCTTTCGCCACATATATACATAGGTAATACAATTAAACAATCAATGAATGCGTAGGTGGTGGTGAAATTTCTTTAATCAAGTTTGTGAGCTTGATGTAGACACCAATCCCATTGTAATTAATCAATCGTTGAAAAACATAGAAAAACTACCGCCAGTCACACGTACTGACACGTTTCGGTCTACCATGTTCATCATCAGAGTACGACGGAAAACTGTCACACGTACTGACGCGTTTCGGCCTACCATGTTCACCATCAGAGTACGACGGCAAACTGTCCAGCGATGATCAATCCGCATCGCATATATATGGAAAGAAAAATGAGATATGCGGCTCTCACGTCTAGCAGTCTCGCATACATTGTACTTGACTGGAAATGTCGATAGTGTGGCCGGCGGTAGTTGTGCAATGTTGTTCATCAACTGGATTGGTGTTTACTTCAAGCTCGCAAACTCATCATCATCATCATGTCCAGCCACACAAAAGTCAAGTGACTAATGTTTCACTGCCATATAACCGTAAGGAGTGAAAAAAAGTATATAAATGAATTCGGACAAATTATTATTGAGATTTACAAGAGAGAGAAGGAATACCTTGCTACTATGAATAAATTTATCAGGATAACTCACAGAAATGAGGCAAACTAAACCTCTCCACTATACCATTATGGCCAAGTTAGCAATCGGGCAAGGCGACATCAGCAATACAGCTTCCTTGCGGATTTCACTGTATCACGTCATAAACAAACCAAACCTCGCAGCTAACTTTGTCCTACTAAGAAAAGAAAGTTACGAAGATGATTCTACTAGACATCTGCAACAAGATCGCCACTGAGCTCGATTCGATGCCATATCGCTAAGGGTTTCTAACCAAGAACTGTGATGCGCACGAGGACCCCATCCCGGCAGACGAGTGGGTCCTATACTACCCAATTTGGATGTAAGTGACTTTAATTGTTTCTGCCATGTCAAAATCTGCCCCCCTTGTTTCTTGCGCCAATTTGGTGCTGGATGAGAGAACAGAGCTCTATTGGGCAATCGGAATGAGGGCATACGCAAAACGTGACCGAGCCAACGAAGTTGATGGAGCCTTATTTGTTTTTCTAACGACGAGCACTTATTGTCAGATCCAAAAATACGTCTACGGATGTCAACGTTAGTAATTCGTTGTTGCTAACCAACATGTGTTATACTTAAATACTGTTTTGTTGCGAAGAACTAATATATATGCAAGTATGTATTAGGTTTTGCGAACCTAGTAACAAATTAGTTCAGTTGTGACCAGAAGGATAAACCAAAGGCAGCATGAACGGAAAGTATAATCTCATGCACATTCGTTTGGTCCGTAGCCATAGAAATTCCGGCCTGACGACCGGCGGGCTCAAGCTAGTCGACCCGGGATTGGTAGCATGAACCTTGCCGGGCCATAAAGGGACAGCCATCATCCCGTTTCATGTGAAGCCTCGAGTTTGGTCTAACTGCACTTTAACTTTTTGTTAAATGTGTAGTGACGGAATGAGAGCAAGCGTTCCAGACGTGAAGGGCAAGTTTCGGCTGCTGAAGGAAACTCTGGCCACTGGCATTTGGGCATATAGTGCTCATCAGCCTTGATTGGCAGACTATCTAGGAGAAGGAAAACTCAGAATAAAAACCATCGCTAGGAATGGGCGACCTAGTGTTCTTTTACAGTCCACATATAATCATGACAAGTACAAATTACAATAATTACATACTGCATAGGCCGTCGCGCAGTATAAAAAGGGTCGCCTTATCTGCTGAGCCGTGCAGGGTGGATAAGCGAAAACAGGCTACTGCAGGCATCTCTATCTCCGATTCTGCCTCCTTTCCTTCCTCTTCCTCTTCTCAATCTAGCAATAACACTCTTTTAGATACTATAAATATGGTTGGTTTAGATCATAACACTGAGCCCAATACCAGGTTTCCAAATATCGAAAATAGTTCTAGTAGACGATCATTCATTAAACCTAAGTTAGGTTTTAACGTAGGCGCATTTAATGTGCGAACATTAAAACAACTTGGACAGCAAGAATCTCTTGCTCGTACGTTGGATAAATTAGAAATCGAAATATGTTGCGTATCTGAAACCAGAATACAGGATCCTACGTGTATTACAGAACTAGTTGCACCATCACTATCTACGCGTTATTGGCTTCGAACATCTGGTTCCACAGAGTCCTCTCAAGCCGGTAAATGGGGCGTTGGTATTGCCCTTAGCGCGCGATCTGAAGCTTGCTTAATTGAATGGATCCCTTTAAATAGTCGATTGTGT
The DNA here is from genome assembly GCA_029291075.1 of Eudiplozoon nipponicum. Lineage (NCBI taxonomy): Eukaryota > Metazoa > Platyhelminthes > Monogenea > Mazocraeidea > Diplozoidae > Eudiplozoon > Eudiplozoon nipponicum. The sequence goes on along the minus strand of JAQBSW010002475.1, from coordinate 5,055 downwards.
GCGGCACGTTTAAATACATCCACTAAAATCAAAGCAAAAAACCATTATCATCGTTACCTCTTCGTTGTATCTGCATATGCTCCTACCGATTGCAGCACAGAAGAAAGCAAGGACGCGTTTTACTCCGAATTAAGCTCCTTACTGAGTAAAGCACGAATTTCGAATATAGTCCTGGTTATGGGTGACATGAATGCTCAAGTTGGTCGCTTAAGCAACACAGAATTTCATTAAGTTGGAAGATACACTCTAAGCTCGACTCGCAATGATAATGGTGAACGGCTTTTGGATAGCTGCGCTGAACATATACTATATTTAAGTAGTACAAATTTCAGACGTAGTGTTAAACGTTGTGCTACATGGCGTCCTCCAGCACCCGGAAAACGGTGGACTCAAATAGATCATGTAGCAATTAGTTATAGATGGCGTGGTTGCATCAAGGATTGTCGCTCTTTTTGGAACACTTATGTCGACTCGGACCATGCACTTGTCCGTTGTAGATTTGCTCTAAAATTTTCCGGGAAAATAATTAAGAATAGTCCCCAAATTGATGTAAACAAACTCGAACAACCGTCCTTCCGACAAAACTATGAAAATATTCTAAAGGCTAATCTAACTGGTCTGAATAGCGAAAATCCGAATACACTTTGGTCCAAGATAAGTTCCACTATGCACAATGCAGGTACTTCTGTATGTGGCATAGCAGGCCCCCGTAGAAATAATCACTGGCTCTCTGTAAAATCTATGGAGATACTCGAAATAAGGCGCCAAATTCCACCTGGCTCGACTCATAATAATACCCGTCGCAATATAAGACGCCAACTTAAACGCAGTCTAAAAGGCGATCTCGAAAACTTTTGGAACAGAAAGGCTGAAGAAATGGAAGTAGCTTTCGCGTCAGGTAATAGTCGCTGTTTGTTCCAAGTTATCCGCGCAACAGGTCCGAGAAAGTTAAAAGTTAGGGAAACTATTAATGATAGTAACAACGAATTATTAATCGATAAAATAAGTCGTCTTGACAGGTAGGCTGAAAACTTTAGAGATCAGTTTTCTTGGCCACCCGCGTCAGTTCCGATTCCCGAAAGCATGTCTGCATCAACAGTGTGGAACGCTAGTCCCGAAGAACCATCCGAGTTAGAAGTACTCGATGCAATCCTATCTCTTAAACGCCGCAAGCCCGCAGGCCCCGATGATTTACTTCCGGGATTGTTTGAGGATGATGGCGATATAATTTCAGGAGCGTTGACCAAAATTTTTCATACTATGTGGAATAAGGGAACCGTACCACTTGGCTGGAATGAGTCGACCATCATTCCCATCTTCAAAAAAGGCAACCGTAATTCGCGCGATAACCATCGTGGTATAAGTTTGACTCCAGTCGTATCAAGGTTATTTGCTTCGATTATCCTACGTCGTCTTAGCGCTTCACGTGAATCACAAACAAGAGAAGAACAGGCCGGATTCCGCGCAGGACGAGGTTGTGTAGATAATATTTTTACGTTAAGGCAAGTTCTCGAACAGAGACATTTATATCACCGTCCCACAATAGTCGTCTTTCTAGACTTCAAGGGTGCATTTGATTCGGTGGGTCGCAACGTTTTATTCCATATCTTGTCGAAAAGCGGTGTGCCCACAAAATTTGTTAATATTATACGATCTCTCTACACAAATACGTCTGGTCGCGTTAAGGTCTACAACGAATTAACGCATAACTTTACAACCAGCAGTAGTGTTCGTCAAGGTTGTCCACTTTCCTCATTTTTGTTTAATTTTGTAATCGATGCTATTATAAATAACATTCTCCCACATATTCAGGACGCTGGAGTTGAAGTTCTCCCGGGAGATAAACTAGTCGATCTTGACTATGCGGACGATATCGTATTATTATTCGACAATCAGCATGCTGCCCAGACCACCTTAAATAGATTAACAGACGTTGTTCCGTCTTCCGGTATGAAATTCGCACCCTCTAATTTGCCTAAATTCACTTATATACTTTTTTTGCACTCCTTATGGTAATATGGCATTGAAACATAAGTCACTTGACTTTTGTGTGGCTGGACATGATGATGATGATGATGATGATGATGAATAGTCGTCAACGCATGTGCCTAAATACGATCTTTGGTTGTAGCAATAACCAATTTTGAGGCCGAGAACGCTCCAATTGTCCTTTCGGGCTGAATTGAATACAACAGTTAGTTCTCGCATAAGTGCACGAATTCAGATGATGAATTCAACACAATGATGGAAGCAGACTTCGAGCCGCAAAAAACAAATATAAAATAGTAAATATTTCGATTTTGTTTTACAAAATCGATGCGCTTTGTTCGGGTAAATTCCCCTATACAATTGATTAACATTAAAGCCTTCGTGTAGAGTTGAACAAAATGGCTTCTGACGGATTGGAAATCTTAGTAAGAGGGTTGTCTGCTCAAATGACTGTGGAGTTGTAGATAATTATGTCTTGGCTGGACGACACAATTATAATAAATCCCTTGAATTCGACGCCACGTGTGCAACATTTCTATTGATTTGCTTGATTTGACCGGTCACAATTGTGCAGAATGACGTGATGTTAATTGTCGACAGCGCATGTGTCTACTTGGGATCTTTTGTTAATCCAGGTGGATTGATTTCTGTCGAAATTTAAGAACTTGATCCACTTTATCTGTCCTGGTTTGTCTACTGAAGACGCTCCATTAACACTCTATTCGTATGTATCTCGAACGCTAAACCATTTCTTCTTTAATTATATATAGGCTATGAAAATCTGGGAGATTTCTGACCATAACTGGCGCATTATTTGCGTGGATTATTAAGGTGACTTGTCTGCTCATCACCAGGAAACATTTGTATTAAAATTAGCGAGTCATCGATGATCTGCATATGCTATCTTCGTTGCACCTAGTTGACGAACAACAATAACACAGCCTGGAAAGCGTCTTAGAAGCTATTCAGGTCTTGTGCTCACTTGCATAGAGGAGCTACTAGTACTAATACCAATACTAATATTAATACTATTACTACTAATAATATTTCTACTACTACTACTACGCATAATACTACTACTACTAGTGGTAGTAGTACTATAACTAATACTGCTACTACTATTACTATAACTGCTGTTACTGCTATTATTACTACTACTGCTGTTGTTGCTGCTACTACTAATAATAATAATACTTTTACTACTATTACCAAAATTCATACCAGTACTACTGATGCTGTTTTTGTTGCTACTACTACTACTACTATTACGACTACCACTGAAACTGCTACTACTAATTCTGCTACTAATACTACTGCTGCTGTTGCGGCAACTATTACAACTAATGATTTTTCTGATAGTGCCTTTACCAATGGTGTTGTTACTACTACTACTACTACTACTACTACTATTAATAATAATATTAATATTATTGTTACTATTAATACTACTATTATCACTACTAATACTGCTGCTGTTGTTGCTGCTACTACTACGACAACCACTGCTGCTGCTGCTACTAGTACTGCTACTAATACTTCATCTACTACTATTACTATTACTGTTACTATAACTTTTATTATTACTACTGCCGCTTCTACTACTAATTTTTGTTTTGAAATGTTTCTTTCTAGCTATTACTCATGTTTGATGACGGTCTATTTGACGAAGGAGCCTCAAATGAACCGTTGAAATCGGATGCTGCTGATGATGATGATGATGTTGAACTGTTGATGCTTTCCTCGGCAGTTAACCTACACCGTAGACGATCGCAGCGGCGTAGTCTGTTGCCCGCCAATACGACTGGATCAAACCACACTAGTCGTTCCGTACTGAGCAAATCGTTTACCTTCGCCGAACACCAGGATGTCGCCACCTCCGCTTGTTTGCACCCAGCGAGAATTTCAGGCAGTAAAGCTATTCTCGATGATGTTTCACCAACACATGAGGCCAGCTCGACAAAATTGCGATGCTCAACGTCTGCGAAAGTTCGACGAACTAGCCTCCAGTTTGTTCCTAGTTCCAACGAACTGCTGTGTGAAAATTCCGTCACAGCTAAGGTAGGCACTACTTGTTTGATTGCTTTATTTCTATGCGTAGATGATGATCGCTCGAAACCTCTATTGTCAGATCTGAATCAGCGCGCACTCTCTGCTGGCTTTCGGCCTGTAAAATATCTATTTTTTTAGACTATCAAAAATCGGTGAATTAGATATTTCTTGAATGGTTGCGCAGTGCGAGCGTCGTCTATTGATTTTCTGCGATTTGCGTTCGCGGGTTGACGCTTTTCCCTATCACGCATCGAGTTCGACCCCGTGGTGACTGTGTGCCGGATTCGTCTGTTGCCTGTGAAGGCTTCCACCTCGTTCATACTGACGGCTGGAAATGAGCTACGATCTGATCTTCGTTGCCGGGCGACGTTTCGATTCGTAATTTGCCGAATAATCGGCATGTCTGTAATCTGGCCTTCGGAAGAAAGACAGGAATCCGCACCCAGCCAACAAGAAGGCGAACTCGACGCGTACTTGGAAACGGGAGTCAATCGGATGTTTGCGTAACTGATGGTGCAAACTGACCACCTGAGTACGCAAGTTGCGGAGAACCAAAATCCTAGAATTATGCGTACATTTTTGCATCTTGTTGACAGTACGTGAAAAGAAGCTGTCTTTATCCTACTAATAGCACTGCCACTACTAGTGTTACTGATCTTGTGCCTCGAGCGGATGACCGCTTGCAACGTAAGAACTGTACCAGTGAGGATTCTATGCTGTCTATCGTGCAGCATCATATTTATTTAATACACTATCAAGTATCCTGGATTTATGCGCGTATGATTGTGCCTTGGAATCGGTACATCCGAGGACCGTTCAGCTATTATACTACTACTACTACCACTACCACTACGTATAATACTACTACTACAACCCTAACTACTATTACTACTACTACTAATACAACTACTAGTACTAATACTAATACTAGTACTACTACAACCACTACTACTATTACTTTTACTATTACAACTACAAATATTAATAATACTACTACTGCTACAACCATTTCAGCTA